>JAAZTK010000511.1:0-19892 GCA_036507255.1 Megalothorax incertus
GTTGTTCCCGTTTCTCTTGCTCTAAAAGATCTTCAAGGAGTAGGGGTTGCTCCTGGAATGAAAATCGCTTTGGTTCAAGTGAATTAGGATTAAATCAACTTGGATAATGTGAGAGCGCGACAAAAACTTGTGATCTTAACAGGTGATATTACAAAATTATTTACTTTGTCCTCTCCGTTAACTCCTAATTTATTCATCAACGGATTTTTTTTTCAAAATTTGACATTTTTAAAATCGAAATGCAGAATGACTGTGTGATATATCTTTGAACTGGAACTTTAAAGGCTTTTTAATCATCAAATATCATGCAAAATATATAATTCTATATTTTAAACACTGCCTTTAAATATATTTTATAAAATAAGGCCTAATTGAATGGATTTAATTGAAATTCGAGCGCTCACAAGTTATTAGTAATTAAAAATTGTGTCTCAAGCCTACCTGGAGAAGAAGAGGTGCTCTCCGAAGTCCTTGATTCGACTGCCCAGGAGCAAATTGTTGTTGTTGATGCTGTTGCTGTTGCTGTGAAGTATTCGGGAGCCGCATCATTGTATTCATCTGCTGCTGCTGAGGAGCATTCTTTAGCCCAAGCATTTGAGAGGAAGACACAACAGAGGATGGAGGCATTCCCATTTGCTATATATCCAATTTTGTAAAATATTAAATCCGGATCATGAATCAATAAAAAAACTTTAACTTACCGTTTGCATTTGGGACTGTTGTTGTTGCTGCTGATGTTGCGGAGAACGACCTGGGTAAGGCGGAGGAGGTCCAGGGTAGGGAGGAGGAGCAGGTTGTCGGATCATAGGGTTCTGCTGTTGTTGCTGCTGTGATGTAACAACTCCTGGAGCCCGTATCTGTTGCTGTTGCTGACTACTACTAGTCGTAATAGCCCCTGAACCCTTCCCAAACTTGCCTCCAGCCTTTTTATCACCCTCCTCTTTCTTCTTGACCTCCTTCTCATCATCCTTCTCCTCTTCCAAATCCAAATTATCTAGAATATTAGTCTTTTCTCCACCTACAACTTGATCCAACTCAGGATCCGCATATTCCAGTATATTAAAGTCTGCACCCATTCCCAATAGCTCGTCATCATCTACAGTTAAATCCGAGAGTAGCTCTGATGTCTCCACTTCACCACCTTCGTTATGTTGCTCTTGTTCAAGCTTCTCCAATTCCGCTGTGACAGACTCTGGGAGTTCCGTTTGATGATCGTTCCCAGAGAGCATGGGAGATGGACCTTGAGTCATCATTGGATTAAGGGGTTGACCCAACTGCTGTGCAAGCATTGATCCTCCTCCTTGGGACATACCTTCTGTACCCATCATTGCCCTTTGTTGTGAAACCACCAATATGATCATAGGGATCTAGAGGATTCCGGTTGACACCCATCGGCCGAACTTGTCCAAGTCCAGTATTCTGCATATGCTGTTGAGGCAAACCCATTGGACGAGATAAACCAATTTGTTGCTGCTGTTGTTGTTGTTGTTGTTGAAGGGGCTGTCTTTGAAGTTGTTGACGCTGTGCATTCATAGCTCTTTGTTGTTGCTGCTGTTGTAGCATTAACCTCATCCTCTGATCCATAAGAATCTTTTGAGGGCCACCAGGAGGATTTAGGCCCATTTGTACTTGCCCCATTTGTCCCTGCATAAGTGGTCTATTGAGGGGGCCTTGTGGCCCAGAAAGTGTTGAAGGTGGTGGCATACGCACTTGATTGGGGAGATAAGGCTGTCGAAATTGATTCTGCTGTTGTTGAGGCCCACTCAGTTGCTGTCGAATCCCGTACTGTTGTTGTTGACCTTGCTGTGGATGTCCCTGGTCAAGACCAGTCTTATTCCAATCCTCTGAAAGCATATCTCCAACTCCTTGAGACCAGGGTGGCCTTTGTGGATTGTTAAGATCGTTCCCTGAACTGGAAATCGGGGTCATACCTCCTTCTTGCTCCAATTTCTTTATCTGCTGCCTCTGGAGCAAATCCCTCAAATGCTGACGAGTCTCTTGTCCACCTCCACCTCCATCCCCACCTCCACCTGGTACATTGAAGCCTCCCATCTTTGATTGCTGGGATTGTTGGTAATCAAGTCCTCCAAATCCATCATCATTCCCTGATGACACAGGCCTAGGAGTAGCAGGTCCAAAGGAATATGGATCATTCAAACCCTGAGAGGATTGAGGGCCATAAGAAGTGACGGGATGAGGGCCCCTTTGTGGCCCTGGACCAGACATGAAAGGCATTCGGGAATATACGGGTTGTCTTAAACCTGGCCCTTGTTGTGAGACTGGGCGTGGTAGAGGGAAATGCCCTGAACTTGGACTAGGCAGGTGGCATATCCGTAGAAGTACGCATTCGAAGGCTCCCAGGGGTAAGTGGACTTTGCCTCGAGTTGGGTGACTGCATATTTGGGGATGTAAGGGGGGCAGGCATAGCCCCTTCTCCAGTGCTTACTTGGAGTGGCCGTGAATCCTGAGGGGAGTGCATTTTTGATACTGGAGGTGGTGGTGGTGGAGGATCCGATAATTGCCTTTGTACTTGAACTATAGCTGAAATGAGAAAAAATTAAAAATTTAAATTTAAATTAAGAAAAGAGCAGGGCAAGGATGGGGGGAGTTAGGATTCATTAGGAGACTCAGGGCACCTACCAGATGAGTATTGTAGTTTGGGGGCGTTTGGGGAGACAAGTGGGGTAGCCACCGTGGCCTCACCTCCAAGACGGTGCTCCTGTAAAACCATTTGTTGCTGCTGAGCTTGTTGCTGACGAAGTACTTGCATCTGACTTCCAATGGCGCTCCTCTTGAGTCTCACTCCGAGCTCCCTTGGTCATCACTGGACCCACAGTGGAGACTGGAGGAGCTGGCCCTGGAGCACTCGTAAGGAGCTTCTCTTGATCCTGCTGGCATCACGTAAATTTCAATTAGTAAAAGTTAAAGGGGTTTTAAAAACAAACCTCCCCGACCTCAAGATTTGAAATTTTAAAAAAGAATCATGCTTAAAAGATTTACTATTTTTTTTTTTGTAAATGTAATTTTTAAACCAAATTAGAAAAAGAATAAAATTTGGAGGCATTACTTGATTAAAGTATTCGCTAATAAACTTAAATAATCCAAAATTCTATACCCAGAAGTAATACAATAAATGCAAAGATTTGTAAGTTTTACGGGTGCATCAAAAATGCAAAAATTCAAAAGGCTTCATCCTAATACTGGTAACTGTATAGGGCTCGTTCCACTTTCATCCACGAACTCAAAAACTTGTAATACTAATATGTACATACTAGTACTATACGGATAATACCAATCAAATCATTCATTCAGCATGCTGAGAAATATATAATAATATATGAATTTAAATAGGCTTTCCAAATGCGAATACCATGCAAGGGTCTCTCATGCAAGTTAGTGACGGATCAAGGTCTCACCAGTGGTGGGGGTGGGTAGGGACTCTCCTGTTGGGAAAGTGCTGGGAGGGTTCGCATGATTTCACTCGGTGTAAGCACACGGATCGAGTTGTTCCCCAGGTGGGGCCCCATAATGTTTCATCATAACCTGTTGTTGTTGAATATGGGATTGTTGTTGTTGTCCACCTGGCGGCATCCCCTGGACTCCTCCACTTGAACTACTAGTAGGAGGAGGAAAGCCCTTGAGGCTCTTGGATCCAAAGCTCTGAGGACCCTCTGACCCAGAATTGCAAGGGGATGGCTTGTTTTGATGCTGGGGGATAGGGAGCTGCTGGTTTTGCTCCATTAATTCCTCTTTAATTTTCACAACCCCCGAAGAAGAGGTTCGGCTACTTCCGCTCGAATTGGATCCAGTTGGACTCTCAATTGCCTGCATCCCCTGAACCACCACCAACACCAGCCACACATTTTATTATTAGTCAAATAGGATAAGCAACCCACAAATATCAGTATATATATGGTATAATAAGATAGCTCCCAGTTAATCCCAAAGTTTTTTTAATTGCAGAGTGCAATCTTTTTATTTAGCTAAAAAAAATGCATTAATCCGCAGAGTGTGTGTCGAATTTTTCAGTGTTAGTGAAAGCAACAGCTCATGTGTTCACTCTCTGTATATACTGTGTTTGCATTTAGCTTATAATCCTAAAATTTAGCCTTAATTTAATGTTCAAGTTTCATTCATATAGGTTTTGGCTATTGGCCTTAAAATCCTCAAATTTAATAGGTAGTATCCGTATAAAGAGTCTCTCACCTGTTGTGCCTTTTGCATTCGACTAGCCGCACGGTTCTCCCGTGCTTTTTGCAAATAAGGAGCTCGTTTATCAGTAGGTAGACCACGCCAAATCTTTGCAATCTGTTTAGATCTTTCCGCCCAGCCTGAAATTTAGAATTAATATAATAATTTACAATGATTCTGAATCTTTAATCTGTTTTAGCATCTTATTTTTATTCTTTGTAATTACTTGGATAATCTCGTTTCATTTCTGGATGGTTCATATTGGCATATAGAACCGCTGAGATGGTGGCCATTGGACCAAGTGTTTCGTCCACCTCCCATTTGAGAATACTGATTGAAAATAAATATAATTAAAATCAAATGGTCTTCGTATATTTGCAATTTAATTTCAAATTTAAAAAATATATACCTTCTTTGACTGTAATTGGAGGGTTGGTCGCTCTCAGCATCCGATTGCGATGTCCATGGACTAGGAGGTTCCGAGAATGCTGGACTAAATTGCGGACTATTCGAGTACTCTTGGTAGGGGGAGGAAGATGGGAAATTGATTGGGGAGGCGAGGCCTTGTTGAACACTTTGCTGAAGGGTTGTGGGTCGATTTAATCCTGGGCTCCCTTGTACTCCTACAATAACCTCCAGAGGACATTAGCCCATGACCAGGAGGGATTGACATTGGTGGGGGTGGAGGAGGACCAGTTGTTGTGGGAGTAGAACCACTCGAGGAGGAGGCCATTGGAAATAGATTGTCGTTAGACTCTTGAGATTCATCGGTAAGCACCCCCTTAAATATATCCTCCACATCCTTTGAGTCCATACTGGGAAGATCCTGTATTGAAGGAAGCCCTGGAGTCCATTGACTCTAGATTAAATTGGACATTGAGGAAGTCTGCGAGCTCGTTTTGTCCATCTCCAGTCACTGAATGATCCATGCTCTCATAGATCCCCATCATCACCCAAACTTGCTACATCTAATTTGAATTATTAAAAATTGTAAAAATATTAAATATAAAGAGTTTTGTAATAACACATGTTAATTTATTAAAATGGATACTTACTTGAGAGAACTTCAAGGCTCTCATCCAACTCATCCTCTTTCATGATTGTATCCACCAAATCACAGTCTAGTAGATCACCTGTCAGTGGCAGTATGTCACCCAGACGTCTCATCATCATCATCCTCAATTTTGCCCACATACACTGGAGACTTTTGGTACGAGCTCTTTTTCTGCACATCAGCTTGATGGTGGGGTAGACCGAGGTCGACTCGCTTCAGCCCTTGTTTCCCCATCTTTTCCTCTTCGGCTTTAGTACGAAGGGACTCGATAGCTTTCAATTCGTCTTTGGTGAGATTTACAGTGCTCTCTGCACCGAGACTAGCCTCCACCAGATCCTCTACATCATCTCCAAGTCCATCTTGTCCAATAACAATCGGATTTGGCTCCATAAGGGTCTTACCAAAGAAGGCCTCTTGAAGGTATGATGGAAAACATTCTGCCAACTTATTCTTGTTTTTACGACGAGGAGCTTTACGCTTTGGCTTGTCAGGGTCAAGGGGATCTTCAATATCTTCCTCTTTAATTCGAGGACCTCGTATTCTCACTAAAAACCCACCAACACCCAATTTTTGAAGATTCCGTTGCCTCTTTTTTCCATCTTTGTCTAATTTAAAAAAAACCAATTAAAAAGAAATCAAAATGAATTAAACGTTTAAAGCAAAACCATACCTTTGTCATTCGTCTCTTCCAATCGATCATCAGACAATCGAGATTTGGAATCTATTCAAATTTTTTTTTAAAATGTTTAAAAAGCTGATTAAAAAAATTATTATAAAAAAATACCCGAGGCTGTACCTCCAGATACAACTGACTCAATAGCAGCCATAATTCCAGCTTCCATATCCGCAATGTTGGGCATAGCCTTTTTTCGCTTTTTCCTATGGTCAAGGGTTTGTGCTTTGATCCTCCGCATCCCTCTCTCACTCAACAGTACTCCGTCAACATGCATAAAAGCAGAACCGGATTTATCTATAAATATATTTTTTAAAATCATTTTAAAGCATGTGGTAGTTTTCAATCTTACCATTCTTTTGGCTATTTAGGGAAGTGGAGGGCGGAGGGGGTGGTGCAAGATGGGGAGGGAGCATATCATTTGGCCTACATAGAACACAGTGGTAGCCCTCGTCAGCACACTTTTCCGCATCATCTTCATTCTTGATGCTATCACAAGACGCGATGAACCCTGTAAAATATATCATTTAAAATAATATAAAACAATCAAAATTTAAAAAACTAACCATCGGTCGCAAGCGCCACATTGCACTATTAGATCACCCTCAGAGTACTCTAGGGTACACACTGGACATATGCTTAGGGAATTACAGGGGCTACATAGCGTGTAATTGTTGTGCCAAGTCTCGCTCTTCCCTGGGTCATTGGTTCCACAAAGTTGACAAATTGCACACCTATGAAAATTACAATATTGTGAATTTAAAATTAACCTTTTCATTATGTAAAGATTACAAAAGTTTACCATTTGCATTTCCAGGTCCCTTGCGGTACATAGTCGAGGGGTGGGTCCATACAATAGATATGAAAAGAGATGTCACAGTCATCGCAAAGGATAAGACGAGCCTCATCATTCCTCTGACCACACCCTTCGCATACCGTGCAATCTAGACATCTCCAACCCTTTTGTAATACTACTTTGGTCACTTTGATATTGACACAATACGGATGATAGCATTGTCCGCATTGTGCGCAGGAAATAAGTCTCCCCTCTGAATCATTCCCAAAAGCTCCACACATTACACATACATCTTGTTCANTCCCAAAAGCTCCACACATTACACATACATCTTGTTCAAGTACAAAGGAATCTTTTGCTGAGCAGAGGACAAGGCGATTCTCTACACCCACTTCCTCCTCCTTCCCTTTGGCACTCAGCTCTTCACGCCTTTGTAAACCCATTCCTCCGGATCCAAAAAGTGCCCTTAACTTTGGTTTTGGCCCACGCTTTCGGCCCACCATATCTGACATTCTTGCATTTGCATTATTCTTTCTTCCTCCAACAATTCCAAGCCCCTTTGAGTCTACACTCTTTGGTCTTCCCCGTTCTCCGAATTTCTTCTTTGGCTTTCCAGCAATCACAGCCCCTCCAGAAGGTGGACGCCCTAGGAGGGTCGAGTTATTTAGGTGGACTTTGAGCGGGGGGATTGTTGGTGGGTTTTGTTGTTCTGGAGTAGTAGTAATAGATCCTGATGGGTTACTTCCATATGCATTGGTAGTTGTGGTGGTAGGGGTGAGATCTAGAGTGGGGTCAATAAGACCCGAGAGGGAGTCATCCTCAGGGGAAAAGAATGAATCTTGGGATGTGGCAAAGTTATTAATAAGGAGTGATATTGTATCCTCTCCTCTGGGAGCTCCTATCGAATAATCTTCCATGTCTTTCTTGAGAGCGGAGAGAACACGAGGATTCCCTCCTAGGGTATTTAATCCAGTTCCAGCTTGCTTACAAGGGGCACAAATATACTCATAGTCTGGATATAATTCTTTCCGATGCTGGTAAGTGGTTAGATCTGCAGCAGAATCGCATGTCCCGTGTACATATTTCTTGCAAAGGTTGCATTGAAGCATAAGCTTTTGAGCTACGTGACGATAAGCTGGAAATACAATGGGATTAGAGGAATTATTTATATATCAAGGTCATCTTACCTTTGCCACAGAGGGGACAAGCGAGCCCTTTATTCCGTTGTTGATAGCAAGAGTCGCACACAGTGAAATTTGCATGCCATCGAGAGGAAGGGCCTGAACCAGGGGTTCTCGCTCCGCAATCAGTGCAAACCCGACACATTTTACATTTCCACAAATGCTTAGGTATCGAGGAGAGTGCAGGTCTTAAACAACTGTAAAAGATATAAACAATTGTACTATTGACTCTAGACTCTAGAGTCAATTTTAACATGTGTGTACTTACAAAATATGATATGCTTTATCACAAGTGTCGCAGGCTAACAGTTTCCCCTCATCTCCAGGTTGCCTACAAGCTTGACACACTTTACAGGCTGGACATTGCCATCCAGCTCGTATATCTAAGAGGAGAGGCATTGTTTATTTATAGAGTAATTAAAAATAGATAGCTTAAAAAGTTTGAATACTCACTGGGATCAGAATTGAGAGCCATACAGGAGGAATGAAAATGATGACAGCAGGAGCAGCACATGAGAAGAGCAGCCTGATTACCCGGATTCTCACTATCAGCACAGACTGTACAGATATTTGTTATGTTCTTTCCAGTTTCTGTTAAAATTAAAATGAAAAGCAAAGTGTTATTTATTTATCATCGAATATAATCTAATTATCGAATGATACCTAGAATGGCCTGGTCCAAATGGTTAGAGCAAAACATGGTACGAGTGATTGGATCTTGAAATCCACCGCTCATTGCAGCACAGGGGAAATGGAAGGCAGCGGAGCAGTCGGTTCCTTTACAACAGAGGCCAGATCCGAGGTGTCCGCAGTGGGTACACCTCCTCGAAAGCCCCCTTATAATTTCCCACTCAAGGTTTTGAAAGACACCATCCGCTGATCTACTCACAGAATTTCCACTCCACATTGCACATTGCAAATGTATATAATAATGACCTGAAAAAGAATTAAAAACTGAGTACATGTAAATTAATTATCGAGTACAATTCAATTACCAGATGTGGTATCAAAGATGCTGCTCAAATCCGCCTCCTCAACATGACCCACGATTTCATCAACTGGCTCATTCATACTCTCTAGACTCCCCTGAGACATTAGCCTCCTTGATGTTGTTAAAAGAGAATTAATATTATTAGTAAAGATAATAATGAAAAATGATTTAAAATTTTTTATTGTGGAATTTTGGTTTACAAAAGCGTGAGAGATTCGTACTTCATTTTCCCGAGCCCTTTTGAGCGTCTCACTGAGAGATTTGTCTTTGGACTCTTGTCATTTGAATTCCCTCCATCTTTCTCTACTCCCCCTCCTCCGCCGCTGCTGCAAATACTTTTGATACTACTTCCAGCTCCTTTGGATATAGCGTGTGGGTCAAAATCGAGTGGGATATCAATACGAAGGAGTTCTCCCTGGCCCAACATAGATCTCTCGCCGAGATTACATAGGGCACAAACCTTCCCTGGCCATTGTTCCGGGAATAATAAAGAGAAATCCTCATGAAGTTTTTCAAGGGAGGAGGCCACTGAGGAAGTATCCGATTCGCCTGCATCATCCGCACCTCTTGGAGGAGAGTCTCCAGACTGTGAGAGTAGACTCAGGTCATTCAGCCCACCACTACCAAATCCATTGGTCCCAGAATTGAGAAACATTGAGTCTGCCTTCTTTCGGCCTCGAACTCCTCTAACTCCACCCATACCGTAGGGTTTCTTCATCCTCCCCTGAAGGGAGAGGGGTTTGGGGGATTTAGTGGAGGGATCTTTACGGGGTCTGCCTGGCCCTCGCTTTGGCATATGCATAGGTTTTCCTCCAGGACCCGGGGGTGGCTGTAAAGAGAGAGAGGGGGAGTCTAGCATTTCCGCTCCAGTTGACGAATCCAGGCTGCTTGTTCTGCTAATACTTAGACCACCAGGCCCTGGTAGAAGGAGTGCTATTAACAAAAAATAATTAATGTGAATTTAAATATTCACACAAAAAAAAGAATTTAAGTGAAAATAATTACGGTTTCTCGAGGTCAAAAGTGATGCAGGGGATTTGACGAGTTCAGACTGCGATTGTTGTTGTTGAGGGATGGCGGAGACACGGGAGCTCAGAGAGTCAGTCGTGGAGCGACGAGATGACACGAGGGCACCCACCGAAGGCTCGCTAGCCCCCAAAGGGGTGAGGGTCTCAGTACTCTCCATTCCGGCCTCTTCTTCACCACCACCACACACCTACTGGAAAGGGAAATTGTAAACGTTTTGTAAACAATTTTTAATGCTAAAAAGTTTCATAATTAAGCAGAAGACTCGTCGATCTTATACTAGGTAATTAAAATTGAAAGCAAGTGAATGAGGAGCCTACCCCTTGCTACTTTGACATGGTTCAACATTCGCTTTTAAAATAAATGATAGGTGGTAAAATTTGGTATATTACATATAGGTAGGTATATAAACACTTTTTGGGGGGTTCGGCTTTACACAGAATCCATACAAATGAAGTGATATGTCAAAAGGTCTTAATTAGTCACAATATGAGATTAACACCCGGAGTAATGTCTTCAACATGACAAGGGACTCCTGGAATTTGACTCTGGATATCTTTTTGAAATTCGCTATCCGAGCTTCCGCACAAAAATTGAAGAATCAAATACAATAATTACAAAATATACTTACCTAAGGAATTTGGGAGCTGGGTCGACGGTGGTGGTTCCATCGGTAAGATCCTTGACATCTACATGAGACTCTGGAGTTCATGAGACACTTCTGAAGAGGGGTAATTAATGGAGGAGTTGGTGGTGGAGCCAATTGTGGTAATTAAAATGTGATCGAATCGTATAGAAGAATTGAGCTGAGATGGGGTGACCAAAGCTTGCCTTTGGGAGTGAACTTTGTTGGTGAGGTCACGGCAGGTCACGGTCCAAGTTGTTGTTGGTACCCCGAGTTTGGTCATTAAGTTTGCTCCAAAACTCTTCTTACAGTGAGATTTGCATCCAAGCCTATTTGCTTTGACTCGTCTAGATCCCGCGATTCTCCACCGCAATATTCAAATCTAATTAATGTCAACTAGTTTTTGTCGTTAATTGAGCTCAGGAATGATCATTTAAGGGCTAAGAAATCGGGGGATTAGGCATGCTAAATTAGGATTTCAAAATAAAAAGATTATATTTTAAAAAATATGGAGTAAATGTCAAAATATCCCTGCTTAAACTTTAACATATTAAAATTGAACGTTACTATTTTGAAAAATTGGCTTACAACTTTTATTAGTTTTTAGTAAGAAATGTGTTTAGCCAATTAACTAAATAAACTTAGGATTAGCCAATTAACTAATCCTAAGTTATTTTAACTTTAATATTAACATGTATGTTTGAAATTAGTTTTACTTTATTATTTAGTATTTTATTAAAGTAATTAATTAACATTGCTAAAATACTGATATTAGTAAATTATTAAAATGTAGATATACATGCACTAGATTCTAGAAGTAGAATAAAATGATTTTTTAATTCCAATTTTTTAACATTTTTATTAACGATCTTTCTGGTATTTTTAATATATTTATAGTTTACGTAGATGTACTTAATTTACATTTCTTAACAAATTGATTCAAAAGGTACTCCAAGTATAATTTTACAATACACCTTATTTATGCTTTAAAAATAATTATTGTATATAGTAATTTGATTCATCTCCATATTAGGCTTACAATAATACAATATTAAATATTTTAATTTTTATAAACTTTATATTTAAGTACATTTTCATGCAGACTAATAAAATATAATATTTTTAGGATTATATTTTAATTCGGCAAAAAAAAGATACATGCAACAGCAAGACAAAGATTTAAGGAAAGATTTATCTAATCTACAAATTAAATTGTATAACAAAACCCTATCAGACAGATTTGCACTTTAACTGCTCCTTAGATCATACTTAAGGGATCAGGGTATGATACGCAGGAGCTCTTTAGAAGGAGAAAAGGAGCGGCTAGGAGATAGTAAATGTCAAGCTCTTTCTCTGTGTACCGCCTCAGCGGAACAGTGCGGAGCAGGAAAGTATGATGCGTAGTGGCTAAGGAGTGGTTTTTCTCATCTTGTCTCGTAGGGAATGAAATAGTAGTTTATTAATAAGAATAAATCTAGACTCGTTTAGAGTTCAGCAAGATTACAAACCATTAATTAGATTAGGCTTTTAATTAAAGACCTAGAATAACAAAATTGTTCAGATTTCGTAGTTTCATGTGCTTCATAATATTTTGCAAAAAAGTTCTACTCTATGATATTTAGGGAATAATGAATAAACAGCATAATGGATAAACCTTAATTTAATGAGAAGCTGGATTGATTTGAAAGATTTGGCACATCTTCACGGCCCCAGGGTGCTTAATCGGATACGAACGAGAGGTTGTTGTTGTTGCTGCTGTTGCACCTGAGCGGGTTGTTGGGTTCCCCCGAAGGGTACCACCAAGTCTTCATTGTGCTCCACTTTTATGGAATGCAGGGAGTTTTCAACCTCATCCATTGCCCAATCCACCTTTGAAAATTAAAGACAGGATTACAAATCTCATACTTTCATTAAAAAATGATTACATACCAAGTCTAAATCCTCTTTAGAAATTAAGGGAGCTCCTACTTGCTTCTCAGGGTTAGGGACATCTCCAAGAAGGTTGTTTCTGGGCCGGATTAGTGCAGGGGTAAGTGACTGGACTTTTTGAAGGTAGTGACGAGTACGCTCCTGGAACTCTCTTTGGTCCAGCGAATGTGAGCCAGACCCAGAGACATCAATCTGCCAAAAAAGTGGGTTTAAAATTCAAATGCATCTCAATTTGACTTTAATTGTCCTATTGGATAAATACTACAACGGATAAATACCATCGCAGATGCAGTCTCTTGTAGAATTTTGGCTAGCTCATCTTCTTGGCCTCGACTTTGCGTATTCTCTGTCCCCACCCTTTGGTCATTCTCTCTGCTAAATTATAACAAAATTAATAATTAAATGATCAATGGAATCTTACAATATAAATAAATAAATTTATGGAATTTATACCTTTGGGGCATTCGTCTTGAATCCGGGGTATTGTTGCCTATAGGGTCCCTCAGAAGGGGAGTCCTCACGTTACTATCTCCCACCTTTGATTCAACAATTAATTCAAACGACCAAAATTTTAATAAAAATGATTTACCTGAGAGTCG
Source organism: Megalothorax incertus (assembly GCA_036507255.1). Classification (NCBI taxonomy): domain Eukaryota; kingdom Metazoa; phylum Arthropoda; class Collembola; order Neelipleona; family Neelidae; genus Megalothorax; species Megalothorax incertus. The sequence continues at coordinate 13,066 of JAAZTK010000511.1, forward strand.
TCATCATCTTTACAGCTGAAACAGCAACCCATTCTCATTCTCTAATTTATTAACTTGAAGTAAGACACTTAATGGCCTCCACCTGTCAATTTAAATACAGAATTTGAAAATGTACACTTTGGATTGTGTATTTGTGATCATGAATTTAATGTCAAGTTACTCACGTCTTATTTCAGATCTGAAGGAGGCGGTGTTGGTAAAGAATAGTGACGTATTACAAATCCAAATTAAATGTCAATGTCATTCGTGTTAATGACAGTGTTTAGTAAATATAGACCAAAATACCAGTTGCTGGACAAGTTTTTATTTTGAATTTTAACTTTTAATAATTGTTGCAAATTAAAAAAATTTGCAGATCTTGTGACTCGAATTGACTTTATTTATCTATTGCAATGCGTATATTTTGTGCCAATTCGCGCGGTCCTCGACTTTGAGTTTGCTCGGCGGCCTCCGAAGGTCTCGAAATATTGTAATTTACGGAAAAGACTTTAATTTTTTTTCAAGCACTTTTAATTATATATTTTTGTACATAACCAGTCCTAGTCAATTAGTGTTTCCGGTCATCACCATCCAGGATTCAATCCCTTGAGGTTTGTAAATTGTCACCTTAAAATTATTTTAATTGCTCAATTTTTGTCATTGATTTTCCATTCATCCACTTTAACATAAATCTCAATATCCGTAGACTAATTTATTAATAATATTAATTAGCATAAATAATTGTCATTTTTGCTAAACTCAAAATTGAAATCAATTTTAATTTTTAATTTAAGGATGGTGAACCCGGAGATTATGAAGACTTTGGATTTGATAAATAAAGGGAATCTCGACAAGTTCATTGCCTCAATTGATGTAAGCGGCTTTTGTTAATTAAAAACTACCTACATTATTTAATGTAAATTGGCAAAAAAACTAAATTAATGTGCTTTTCTTTGCAGACCAAAGTTCTACCAGATTATGAACTCTGCTTTCAAGTCGCTCAAGCTTACTCTTATCGTGTCAAAAATGTCACAAATTTTGCTACAAATGAAATCTTTGCATCTATGAAACTCTATTCGTATCTCGCAAAATCCCTCCAGTATTGGCCTGACAGATTTAATCCTTACAGCGCCTACCTCTCCAACATTTCCTCCCATTTGATTAAAAACAAAGTTTGTCAATATATGCATATATTACAAATATCTTTGTAATTTGAATTTTTTTTTCACAAAAGAAATACTGCCGTGAAGTTGACGAATATCTTCTTGAGCTGATTTGGTCAAACCCTGGACTTTATACTTATCCAATTAATATATTTACTAGTGAATATACTTTCCACAATTACTTTGCTGTCACCTGGAACTACATGAGGGAGAACAATGGTGTGTTTGAGCCTCAGACAAATTTCGAGCTTGGAATGATGGCCCTAAGATGGATTATGCCCAAAGGGATCAATTGCTTTCAGCTAATTGGAAACAAGTTTTCCACTTGCTGCCAATTTGCTCTACGAAATCCACCAGGAACTCCTCGTGAAAAGATTGAACCTGTTTTGAGCCGTTTTAACACATCTTTGGTCAACTTTTTCAAACAGGTATTTCATTTTCACATATATCCTACTCTAAATTAATCAGATCTTACTCATTTATAGGAAGCTTTGATTTACAAGCGACAAAAAACCAAGTTTGAAATGACCCAATTTGACGTTCTTCTCCAAATCATTTCCGCACAAATCCGAATCCTAATTCATTACGGAAGCTACGAGCCAATAATCACTGCAATTGGGAATATATTCAAATCCCTTCAACTCCACTATGATCGAGACCTCCTCAAGATTGTTAACGAGTTTTTTATTCGAACTGTTAAACTTCTTTATGCTCTCAGACCTATTATTGAGGATAAATGTATCCCAAATGTCAAATTCAAGCAATTCCCTGACCTCCTCACCCTACTAGAGAAATTGACTCCTTCCGAGAATTATGATGCTCTAGGTAAAGCCATTTGAAATTAATATAATCGCATCTGAAACTGAATTTTTGAATTTTAGGTGTAAAGTACTTGCTAATTAATTCCCTCATGGAACTCTTTACATGGACAATTCAATTCATCCGTCAAAACCGAAAGGTCAAGATCCCTCTCTTCACCGAGGAGGAGTATGGTTGGCTTTGTAATGGGGTGAATAAATTCTCAGAAATCTTTGTTGAACTCACAACAAGCCATACCTTCCCCCTGCAGAAAAAGGAAGCGTATACAAATGGGATCTTTCTCCTAACAAAATACAAATTGCTCTCAGAATTCCTCAAGACTCAAAAACCGGGTAAAGAATGGGTGGCTGGAGTCACAGAAGATTGTTCTGCAACTCTGGACATTTGTGAACAACTTTACAAACGGTCTAAAACACCTGTGGAATTTATTCAACGTACAAGTAAGCATTTAACCATTAAATTAAAGGAATTTGAATTAAATTGAGATTTTTCTGATTTTAGATAATGCTTTGACCGATTTGTTCGTCCACCTTCAAAAGACAGAGTCAGACGGAAGGATTTACAAAAAAAGTTATCAAATTCCTTTCAAGGGCTATTCAAACTCCAGAGTTTAAGGGTGCTTCGAGTTCGGAATTAATCTCAAATATTGTACCCACTGTTGGAGATTACTATTGCCAAATTGGAGATTTGGAAGGAGGGCTAGGTTGGCTAACCAAATGGTTAGTGAAGCATCCAGAACTACTCCAGCCTCCAGCTCAATCATTTGATTATTTTGAGCCTCCCAAATGGGCAGATATTTCCCATCAATGGACGAGGTTGAAGAGAGAAGCTCAAAAGCTTAGCAAAGAAGACATTGAGGTAGCTATATTTTACAATTTAATACTTTTTACTAGGTATAAATTATTTAATTATAAATGGTTTTTTCAACTTGCAGAAAAAGACAATAATTGATTTCACGGCTGCTAAATCTCTCGACTCTAAATTGAAGCCTATTTACTTGCGTTATGAGCTCAATTCTTATTTTTCTTGCAAGTAAGGCTACCAGATTTTAATGAATTTTTAAATATTAACGTCATTTCTTATTTCTAATATTTCAGACCTGTTCTACGCAACTCTTTGTGTGCTGTTGGGAAGGCGCTGCAAAAGAATGGACTTACATACGATAAGATTTTGGGGATAATTGTTGAAGCTCTGAGCCTTTTTTGGGGTGAGGATTCGGAGAACGTTGTTGGAGCAATATCCCTTTGTGAATCAGCTCTAGAGGCTCTGCATTCCACTAAAAAGATCACTGCCCCTCGATCAATTCTATTATTCCTCGCAAATGCTTGGCTTGGGCTCTCACGAGTTCGTTATAATAGTATTGTTGCAAATGTAGGTGTAAATATATCGCAATTACGAGTAATTTAAAATATAATTATAATGTTAATTTTAGGAACAATTGAAATATCTGAGCGAGGAAGAAAAACTTGCGGATAAGGAGGATCTTTTGGCTAAAGCACAGGAAGATAAGGAAGCAATTACTAATGACACGAATAGCAAGTATCCGCTGATTATCCCAGGGATTACGAGTCAAACTCTTCGGGTTGAAGTGGAGACTGGAGATTGTTTTACAATTACCATTGAATACTTGCATTCTTTAACAGCATTAAAGGTACTACCTCGTAGTATAATCAATTACAATATTTTAATATTATTACTTTCTATTTTAAATTCAGGATGAGATAGTGAAAGAATTTGTGGATAGAATCTCTTCCTCATTTGTTACACTTACTGCTCGCCTTCTTGCCTCACTCCTACCTACATTTGGAAATGAGATTGCTAATGTGAAGGCGTGGAATGCTTGCTTTGTTCTCTCGAGGATCTACGATAGGAAATATCTGGCATTTTTCAGTAAGAAACTATTTAAAATATTTTTGAGGAAAATGTATTAAAGTTAAATCCATTTTATACATATTTAGGTGGAATGGAACTAATGAAAATGCTCCCAGGCATAGATTCAGAAATAACGGACAAATTAGACGAGATTGAAACGTGTATTGTGAACCGAAATTCTCCATATAATAAAAGCTATTTACTCAGATACAGGCTGGCTAAATCAGTAGTTTGTTTAAAGGAGCAAAAGGTACATATAAATATATAAAACAATTTTAAAAATAAACTTATTAAATTTAATTTGAATGTATGTAGTTTGAAGAAGGGTTATCCCATTTAAAAGATGTGCTAGCAATCCGCCTGGCTGGCGAAAATGTGGATACTACTCTTACAATGATCGGTGAAGCATTTTATGTACTGAGCCTATACAAAAAGCAAGCTCAGATGCATCAATTTGACCTGTCATCAATTGACCTTGACCTGATGGGGGTCTCCCCTTGTGCACTTGCTCAGTGTGGTTGGAAAAATCTTATGGGAATATCCAGAGAACTCTCAGCACCTGAAACAGGTTCTAATTATTTATTTTATCCGAATATTTTTTAATTTAATTTCTTTTTAAAGGGTGGTATGGAATGATTCATAATTTCACTTTAATGTCTCTGATTTACACGCTGGGGAATTATATATGTCAAGAATTGAGTGAAATGGGAAGGATTAAGGAGCTACAACAAATGGCAACATCCCTTCTTTACACGACTCAATCCACAGGGCATGTCTCAAGGTTTGTTTCACTTTTTTAAATACAAAATAAATACAATAATTTATTAATTTCAGGTCTATTCAAGTCCTCCTCCAATCTGCTTTAAAGGATTTTGAGGGGAAACATATGGATAGCTGTCAGAATAAAATACAAGCAATTCAGGGTATGATTGCAGAGGAGATACCGAGCGGAGGGAGTTCAGTGGATCTGGAGACATTGTTAAAAAAGGAGATGGGAATGAAGGAAATTAAAGAAATTGCAGAGGTACGGCAATAGAATTAAAAATTGCATGTATAAATAATCTTTAACCATTTACAGTTAATCTCAAATGAGAAACCCTTCTCCTGGAAGCTGACCCCGATAACCCTTCCCGAATACAATTATATGAGCAGTGATGGTCGAGAAGAATCTAAAAAAGATACATCCCCACTCTTTGACAAGATTACCTTTGGCCTATTCTCTTGTTTTTCACATCATATCAATTGTAATTGCAACGTCTGCCTTCATTCCTTCTTGCCTTATTCTATCATCAAGTATTATGCCTTACAGGTACGTAATCTATACTAATTCATGATAATTAATAATTTACATTAAACCCCATTTAAATATCTACTTTTTAACGAAAAATTTTAGGCTAGATTTGCTATGTACGGGAAAGATGAGGCTCTTCCAAACGCAATTCTTCAAAGGGCCAAAATCTTACTAGATAAAAGCCTTGCTTGCGTAATGGTAAATGTAGGGAGTTTAAAGAAGCAATTGGAGCATGTAGCTAACCCTGAATGTATTGATCGATTCCTCAAAGCTACATTTTTGACACCTTTTATGGATGCAGGTGAGGGATTTTTAGATTGAAATTAAATTACAACCTTAATCTCTTAATTTCTATTAAATAGCAATTAATATACTCCTTACGGAGATGAACCTATCTGAGGATTCAAAGGATCTTTTCACAGGATTCAATCAAATCCAAGAAGGACTGACCTTTAGCCCTCAGTCTGACTCAACCCATCCTTTCATACCTCTTGAAATTCTACTATCTTCCCTACTCCGTGACATCATAGGTCAAGATTGGGCTCATATTCGAAAGGGGGGTATACGGGGGGTCCTTGAGGGTGCTCATGCTAAATATGAACGTATGAAATTAGCTCAAAAAGGCCCAAGCACATCACAAGCAGCAAAACCTTCACTGGAAGAAAAGTTTACACATTTGTCTCTAACTGCACCTAAAAAGGACCTCAAGAGAATTGGAAAGAAACCACCAATTCCCTATTCCCCAAGCAAAATTTCAAATGATAAAGGAAAGGAGACTGGTCAGAGCGAACGTCAAATTCAGGATAAACCCAGGCTCCAAATACTAAACATATCTGATTCTGATTCTGATTAAATCTTATCCCTAAGTCTTACTAATCCAAAGTTCTTACTAAATTCTATGTAAATTGTAAAACAATATTTTTTTAAATTTAATTTATACAAGGTAAAATATAATTAGTGATAATGAGGCAATGATAATGTTTCGAAATTATATGAATAATAGTATACCTCGAGTCATTATTATATCAATTCACCTAATTTATCATCGCGTATCCTACAGTATTTTTCCTATATGCACGATTCTAGTCTTAAAATTGGAATGTTATCAAACGATTGTTTATCTACAAGCTATGTACGATAAATTACGTGCCTAATTTTAAGTCAGTGCTGTAATATAAATTACCTGTACTAGAAGTTTAATTATATATCTAATCAAAAGTGATATTTCCACCGAGTACAAAGTTACTATACATATACATACATGTGATGGATCATCTTAAGACTTAAAATGTAAATACTCAAAGAAAAATACTTATATTTAAAATTAATTTGTCAATCAATATTTTGCAAATAAATATCTTTCATGTAAAAATATCAAAAATATATTCCTAATTACTAATTACATAGTACCTATATCAGTACCTATATATTGTATTTGGGTTTAATTTTCAAGTCAATCAGCCAGAGAGATTTGAGAAAGTTAGATTTTTATTATATTTAAAAATTAAAATTGTATAAATGTGCGTTAATCTTAAAAATGGTTGTTGATTGGAAAGAAAAATTTAAGCCTTTAACAAAGATACTGTACAGTTGCAATGCAGATCAATTTTTCCCTAATCCTCCTCCTGTTCTTCATCATCCTCGTCTTGATCATATCTGGTTGTTCCTCGGATTGTTTTCTTGAGAAGATTAGTAGTCTTCTT
>JAAZTK010000512.1:0-19866 GCA_036507255.1 Megalothorax incertus
CCGTAAAGTGCACAACAGACGAGGAGTCGTAGGTTAATTTTGTAAGCTATAAAACACTTTACATTCCACACCCGCTCTCAACTCCCTCAGAACCAGGATTTTTCACACTTTAACACTTGCACATTATTTAACATGCAGACTTTGCTTTAAAATTCTCTCTGATCTGTGAATGGTATTTTTTTTAACACAGATTACTCAACAATTATTCAAGGTTTGTTAAAGTTCCTATTATATGTGCTTAGAGTTTAGTCGGATATTTTGCAAAATTACTATCTGGGTTCATTTGGCGGCGCTAGTCACTTTAATCTCTGTCTAATTTCCGGATAATTTTTGTATATGGATACAATCTGATGATTCGTAGTAGAATTTGAGTTGCAATATTGCACACGTGTTTACATGTGGGCTGACTGAAGCGAACTGAACTTCTCCTGGGATTTCTCCCGGGTTTAAAAGACACAGTTCCACGGATTCCTCCGTCTCTACACTGTAATATATGTCCTGGATCCGATTGAGAATTCCAATTGCTCAAGCTAGTAAATCCACATGCATCTCTCAGGATCAGTCAAATTGGTTTCTCTCTGGGGGAAGCTGAGCTTTAAGGAAGCATATCCGAATGCCGAATTTTACTCCTACACAATCTTCAGCTTCACCATTTGATTGACAAGAGGATGGGAGGCTTCAACTCTTGTCATTTCCCATATTCTTTGTAATTCCATTCATTTCCCTAGCCCTTCACTCATCGCATACTCATAGGTTCGTAAGATTAAGCAAAAGGTTCATAAACCCGAAGGGAAATCCTCAACTTAATTATAACTCGTCAATTTCCCCCCGAATTTGGCACTTTTTGAGAGCCAAATAGGCATGAATTTATGTTTCCGCTGACTTTGAATTTTTCTGGCTTAGGCCTAGCCCTCAATGAATTTTAAACCATTTGTTCTTGTGTTCTTGAGACGCACAATGCAATGTGCAAATATAGTATTTATTCTTTTTGTTCGTACGTAGTTTGTTTTTGGGGCGGTCGGATTTCTTTTAAATTCTCAGAGTATGAGATCTGTTTCTACTCACAAATGGGTCTGTAAAAATTTTGATAAATGGAACATTTGAACATGTGCACTTTACTACTATTTCCTTTATAAACTATATCAATTTTGAACAATAAATTATTGTATATATTTCTTCATTCAACTGACCACTCACAATTTTACCCAAAGAGTCTTTGCTGATGCACTCGTATTTCTAGAACTGAGAAACTGGTCAGTCGAAACACAGTAAATATCCACTTGTAATATCTCGTAGTCGAGTGTGTATTGTATTTATACTACGATAGTTAATGTGGCGCTTCAACTTCAAGGCCCAATGATCCACTTGGATCTATCTGTATCTTTGAATGGCCCTCTTTCCCAAAAAAGATTCAATATTGAATTATCCGTACTACAAAGAAATTCCGCTTCCCGTCAATTCAGCAAAACTTCTCCTTTCCGCATCCGGTCTAAGGTCTTCCAACAGAGCTTATTCAAAATGATATTGAGAAATTGGCTCTATTTTCTGCAGCTTCCTTGAGAATATTCCAATATTATGGACTCCTCTTCGGCTTCCTTTCAAACAATTATGTATATTTTAAATTTGAATTGGAAATGGGATTGAAATGCACGGGAGTTTTTTATGCGATATAAATAGTTTGAATTCAAGTTCCTCTCGAGAGTCCCTATCTCTCCTAAATTTTATTGGCATGCACTGAGCGCTGTATTGATTGTGCAATTTACTAGTGTTTTTCTCTAAATTTTAAGTTTGTCAATTCTGTTTGTTTGTATTTGCATTGTATTAATATTTAATGCTCAGATAACATCCAAAGTATATATTGTAGATAAATTGATAAGAGATCCAAGGTTTACTAAAATCTACAAAAAAAATTACATCAATAATTTTATATCTTTTATTCAGGGGAAATCCTTCACCCCTAAAATTAAATATAGTATATCTAATCCTAAATATTCGTATATTAACATACATAAGATAATTAGTACAACAATTCTTATCTTTTAATCCGAATTATCCAATATTCTGTATATTGATAAGATATATTTTAATTAATATGCCATAATTTAATGAATGATATCATATATGGACTGTATGATATTCAGGTAAATACAGGCGAATTATTTATATTTAGGTACAAAAAAATAGATTGGCGAATGATTTGAAATTGAACAAAATCCAGAATTTGAATATTTTAAAATCCTGCAAAATAATAAAAAATTCCTTCCCGAGAATCGATCACTTCTCATGAGTTACGGATATATGTATATATTCCATGAATAATTGGGTTTTATCGAGGGTTCTATCCGTAGATTTCACCAAGATTTAAATGACGATTTCCATTGAATTATGTAGATAAAATCAGTGTAATACGTTCGACATTAGACATGGGGAGAAGATTGATTGATTTTTAGATGAAAAATCTACGCATTGCTGGGATTGAAATCTAATCAATTACTATTAGAGAACTCGCTATTAAATTGAATAAAATTGGTATTCAGTATTCACTCACTCCAAGGGAGTATTTACAATTGTAAAATAGAGCATTTTAAAATAATAAGATTACAAAATTGTATTAAATTTGAAATGCGTATATTTTTGTCAATTACGTATTTATGTCAATATATTCTATGAGTAAATTATACTACGAGTATATTTCTTCAGAAAAAAAATCTCCTCACACTTGCACACCTGGCCCCTTTTCATTTCATTTCACTTGCAATATCTTTCTCGCCCATACCTTAAAATAATATTATCCCAGATCCGGGTACGCGTCTTAAAACGAATTAACACCGAGAGAAGCTGGTGTAATTTTCTAATCTCTTTATTCACCTGGACCAGGTTGGATACAGTCTAGCTATTAGTACTTGTATAGCTGGAATATTCTATTTATTAGTCATCTTTTATACCTACTACCAACTGGTATCTCAACTTTCCTCAAATTTACGTATTCACATTATTACCAGAATATTAAATAAACGCCCACATCATGCCTAGCTTCTGAAATTTAATTAGGCAAATCCTAAACATTTAGTCGCATTATTCTATAATATTAATAAATAATATTCACGTCAGAATTACGATTTGCATTAAATTAAACCTTTTTTTGATCAAGGATCGAAAAAATCCGTAAGCATTTATTTCAAAGTATAAATAAAAGAGCTCTCCTAGAGTTTGTTGAAAGATGAATTACAGTGTAAAAAATAAATTTTGCAGTGCAGATGGATTGATTACTTAAGTTTTTTTTTAACATTTGACATTCCAATTTGAAATCTGGATTCGAAATTTCGAATATTATCATAAAAGGAGGGTCTGTTGTACGAGTACAAAGATATCTGCTTCAGGTGCATTTTAAAAATAGATGGTCAGGTTCAACAGTTTTGCATTTCCTCTGAAATCTAAAAGGTGTAAAATCCCCTAATACTGGATAATTGTACAATATCAGTATATTGAACGAGCGAGGTTAATCAACCTTTTATATATATCTAATTCTAAGTAGCACCTTTGATCTTATCTCATAATATATCATCTCAATATTTTAAATGGGAGATATTGCGACTCAATTTAAATACGGAAATTGCCTATAATATAATTCAAATTTTAATAGGATCAATGACAGATATTGTAAATTATCCTCCTACAGATATATTAATACAATGTAATGGGTGATCCGTAGCAAGACGATTACTTTCTTAATGATGAAATTATCTACTCGTTTACTATAAGATATTGCAGTAGATTTGAAACAAAGGGGCCTTTTGTTTCGCCTTCTTTTTCAAAAAGAAAGTACATTGAAATCCCTTGGGTGTGATTTTCTGCATGCAATAAACCCATTATTAGGTTTAGATGAATTAAGAATAGACCCCCAACTTTCCCCTCAAATTAATGCCCCCTTCTTCTTTTTAAAGAAGATTCTTTAATTGCTCTTCTTTTTTCTTTTCTTTTCTTTTTCACATCTAGTATGTACGAGTATAATAAAAGTGATGAAGAAATTAAATTGCGGAAATGTTGGGCTATAAATCTCAACCTGCAAAGTTTGCAAGGATTTCATTCCATAAAAGTCATGTAAATTCAGACAATTATTTGTCAATTTTGATATCCCTTAAAGTTCATAATATTTGTATGGGTATTATAAATAAACCTTGTATGTGGAAATGAGATATCTCTGATAAATATTGTTAATCTGATCCATTAAAATTCATGATTCCTCAAAATAGATTTAGCTTTATTGGTTCAAATATCAAAAGTAAAGGTCCTTAGCCTTTAAAATTCACCTCAAACGCTCAAATTGGGGAATCCATTGTAGTACGTTAATAATATCAGATGAATTGTATTGCGTACCATATGCTTATTGATATTTGACTACCATATTCAAAAATATAAGGCTTTGATTGGAAAAGCATCAAGTTAAGGAATAGTCAATTTACACACGTGAGATAATTAAATCATTCATCATTCATTAATTATATCATATAATTTATATGTAGTACTAATTATTGATAGGACAATAGATAGGACACTAATAATAGTACTCGTACAGTGCAAACTTGTAAGGTTTGAGAAATATTCATCCTCCATGTACCGAGTCCTACGCATTTATGGGAAATTTAATCAAAGTAAAATATTCTCAAATTATCATCAAATTCACTCGGGTATTCGATAATTAAATTTCATGCAATTTTTTGGCTTTAAAATCATACTTAAATATGTAAATTTGGTTAAAAGTTGAGTTATCTACTCAAAAAGCATTTCTGAAAATAACTTTGAGTCTAATAGTATATCTCAAAAGCTTTTACTCAATTTGTACCTATAAAGAAATCTTTTCTTTGAAAATTATATTTAAATTTTTAAAACCCTTATAATACTATTCGTATGCTTATATTCATTTTGAGATTTTTCAAGAGAGCTCGAATGAATTTTTATATTACGTTAAAGAAGGGGTCTTTGAGCTATATTTAAATTAGGCAGGGTATTTTGATATTTTTGATATAAGAATTAGGTATATCTGACATTCTTATACGAATGCTACGAATACTTGTGCATATCTAATATTATACCGAAACTTTTATCTTTCGAGTGCATGAGAAATTTATAAAAAATTAAAAATATCAGTATACATTATCAAATCAATTATTCTTACCTATGAACCTTTCGTGTGATATCCATAAAATGTGTACTTGTGATAACTTGATAAGTACTACTAGTTATCTGTAGCAGTGTACTTAACGACTTATCGTTTTGTAAATTATTGCAATTTGTAGTACTTGAAATTGACGCAAATTCACAAATTATTGACACTTGACAAATTTTATATCGTCAAATTGAATATTTTATTGCATATGCAGATTGAATCATGCATATAGTAGATGTATAGTTGTACATACTTATTTTTAGCCCATTTTAAATCTTAGGATTAGTCATTAGCACGCTTTTGATCTCAGGCTGGAAATCTTTCAAGGAATCATATTTTAGCATTTGCTATCTGCAACGGAATTCCCAATAAAAGCCAGTTGAAACTTATTAATTGGGATTTTAATGGTATTTATGATCATTTCTCGAATAAATTGAGAGGATTGTGGGCGGGGGTTTGGACCTAATGAGACATTCTGATAAAATTATGATCTCTTGATCTCTCCAAACTTGGCTGCAGATGGCCAATATCCTCTTTCTCGAAAGATCTTAAAATCCTTTGTCTTTGGAATGGTAAGTAAAGTTGGAAAAATGAGATTTCTTTGGACTGGGGCCAATGATCCGCAAAAAAATCAATTTTATCCAAATATTGCATTTTAAGAACTTTTTATTTTAATATTTGCAGGTTCGATCTTAATCCATGCAAAGACACGATTTATAATAAAATAAAACACAGTTTTAATTAATTTAAAAGATAAATATATAAAAAGGAGGGCAATTAGCGCAAGAGGTCCAAAGGTATCCACCGAATAATATTGTAGAATTGATAGATCCCGAGCTGGTGACCTCAAATGGGACGCTCCCTTGTGCCTGATGACATATTCTGACCAAAAAACGGCCTTTCCCAAAGGGGTCTCAAACTGATCAGTGAATATCTTTGAAATCCTTTGTGCATTTTCCATAAATCTAAAAAATATTTATGAAATGCAATCCCAGCAATTAAAATTAGTACCTTTTATCCTCTAAAATTTCCACAATTAATGAATACAATAGTTCCTCGGATATCTCTGTGTATTCCAGCGTTTTTCCCAGACCAATATGTTCGACATGTGCCATATTTGTGTCCTTTATAATAGGATCCAATTACATTATTAAAAATTAATAAATTCTAGATTAATTTTTAATTAAACTGAACCTGATCTGCAAATATAGGTATCCCCAATAAAGGGGCGCCATGATATGAAGCCTCTTTGACTGATCCTAAACCTTTTTGACAAAAGTCATTAATTAAGTTCTAAATTTTGGGTCAGAAGCCAATACCTCCGTGGGTAATGAATAGCTTGAGTTTTGGATGCCCCAAAATATCTAAAATAGATTATTGAGGATTAGATATTTTAGGATTAGTTATTGACTGTTATAGCGGACCCTGTTGGGGAAGCCATTCTGAGAGAAGGACATTCGAAGGAAGATCACCCATTTCTTTTGAGTCCCATTTCCACAAGACTTTGACCCCCAATTTTGCAAATACATTTACAAATATCTTCCGAACTCTTTCTGGAAGACTTTGTGTAGGTATGAGAGAGCCCAAAGAAAAGTATATAAATCCAGAGTCCCCAATAAATTGTTCCAGGTTCTGTCCAAAGGATTTTAGAATGAAATAAAATAGGGATATTGATTGAAAATTTATAAATAATACTTTTGGCAATGGGGAAGCTCGTGTCAAGCTCATCCCACCAATTTGAATCATATCCTGCATCAGAGGTCGTGAATAATGTGTGCTCAAATGGGTATCTAAGAATAGTAGGCTGAAATTCCGTGATATTTGGTCCACACTCGGAGTATTTGGCAAATAGTCTTTATAAATTTTCTCCATCTTAGGGGTATATATCCAATGATAATAAATGTGAAAATAAGTGTGCACAAAGACATTAGTTAGCCTTTGGAAATATGTCATTTCATCAGAGAGTTGTGTGAAGATGAATGGGTTGAATGAAGGGAGTGAAGGTGCACCGAATCCTTTTGAAAAAAAAAACTTTTATAAATAAAAAATAAACTTTTAAAGCAATTAGGGAACCTCCAAATGTCCAGGGATCTCCGCCCACGGGACAAACTAGTATAGACGGAGCATTAATAGCACTCACAAGTCCATACCCACATTCTCCGAATATAGATTGTGTAAAAATCAGATCAAAATCATTCCTCCGCTCCCTCAGAATCTTTACAACCTCAGGATTCTCGTAGTATGACCTACAATTTTCCTCGAATAACCCCCCAAAGGCAAATGGATTCCAATATGGGAATAGAGTGTATTTCTTTTTAAAATTCTCCCGGATATTAAATAAACTTGGCACTCCACCCTGTAAATAATTTCCACTGATAGCTGAGATCCTAGGATGGCTGTAATTATGAGGAGAAATTATTGTCACGGTGTGCCCTCGATCCGCAAGTTCCGTTAGAAGGGGTTTGATCACAAGGTTTTGACTTTTCGAAGCCAGGAATGTTACAACTAATATATTTGCGCTTTGACACAAGGTCAAATGTAGTAAGAAAAGGGGGAAATTAAGGGAAATATGCATTTTTAATAAGCGAGCAACTTCTCTTGAACTCAGTTATTAGACCTTTAAATTTTGTAGATAAAAAATGACACATTTTATATGTAGCTGGAATCACGGGATCATAATATGGATATCAAAAGGTCAATATACTACTTCAGCTTAAACACAATAGCCAGTTTTATCAGAGCTTGTAAATAAAGAGTAGTATTTTTATGGAAAGTCTACCTTTTCATACATATAGATATAAGTAACAAGTACTGATAAATGATAATAGTTCTAACTGCGACTTGATTTGATTTTTTCCCCTGTTCAACTACCAATATATTGTATTTACAGTAGCTGAGATAAAGCGAAAAAATCCCAATATCCTATTAATCGCTGGAATTAATTATTTATTATATACTCGTATTACCTGTGTCCGTATTTTTTTACTCTCTCTTTATTCAAAGATTTTAATAGCCGGAGCTTTTGGAGAAGATTCATCCCGCCCCCAAGTGGAATTTGATCGCTTTTTCACTTTCTCCAATAGGGCACGCTTTCTCCTTTTGAGAGTCCTCAAATTCCGATTCTTGGTAGTTTGGGCAAGTGGAAAAGATTGCTCGAGTTTTTTCAAAGGGATCGGGTTTTAATATTCTAGGAGCATATTGCAATGTGCAAATAGTGGGTGGACAGGATCAAATAAAAGACCCTTTGACCCATAGCTTCTAGCTAAAAGTTTCAAACGTGGGCCTAAAATGCCCATTCAAAAGGATTGGAATATTGGAATGCGATCTTGGTTCAAATTGAGATAAATTACTACAAAGTGGACAGAGAAAGTACTTTAAAATGAATGTGGAATTCCCTGAAATGTATTGACCCTGTACTTTTCATCGGAAGAATTCTAAGAGTCTTTTGAAAGCACAGGAATTTAATATTATTTGATTGAGACTTGTACTTGGTACAGATATAATATATCATATAAACTTAAAACACTGCAATGTATTCTGCATATAAAATATGTATAAAAACGATAGATAGTTCTAAATCAAAGGGCTGCAAAATGGTTATCTCAAAGAAGTCGAGAAGGAGGAGGAGGAAAAGATTAATGGATCAACAATCAAACCACATTCCCATTGCCCACCCACTGCTTATATTCCTTGAGCTAATGCACCCCAAGAGGACTTGAGAACTTAAAATGTTCGGAAATGATGTTTTCTTGGCCAACTTGAAAGGCTCTTGAACTTTACCCTTAACGGCTACATTTAAGCCATAATTAGAAGTAGACTTTAATGTCTCTTTAGTCTTTGCACTCTTAAAAATAAATAAACTTTCAATTTCCTTCATTACATCAAAAATGATTCTGAGACCTTAATTTCTAAAAAGCTAGGTACATAGCCTGGAATATTGCATTTATTCAAAAATAGCATTTTACTTAAGGTAGTAAAACTTTAGATAAAATGCCCCCTTCATAATTTCATTTCGTGATTAAAACTTTAATTCATTACATCTGATTAAATCTACCTATTTGACTTTCTTTCAAGTCCTTTTAAAAGTCCAATCTCTTGAACATAACTCTTACACGCTTCAAATTTAACCTTTTTCTACGCACGATGAAGACATAAAATTTCTTCCCTTTAGAATTTTATTCGTAATAGTAGTAGTAACAGTATTATACCAATATGTAATACCATACGGGTATATGTTATAAAAGAACTCTCTATTTCAACAGGTTATTCGCGGAACAATTGGTCTCAAGAGCAGACCCTAATCCGCTATGAGAATATGAACTTTCCATTTTATTTACGATATTACATATTATAGAACTTTCACCAGCCTCGGGTGGCCCATGAAAAAAACTTGGCTTTTAAGCCTATATTTTTTTAAAAAACTTTAAAAGTAGAGTGAATTTGAAGGGGCAATGTCCAACTAGGTTGCGGAAATTGCAAATAAATTCTTAATAAAAATCCACCATCAAATTACTTACGGGTTGGGACGAATCAAGTGTCGCAGGAGGATCCCAAGAGTGTCCTTAAACCTATAAAGTGGAAATGATAAAAGACTTAAGGGGCCAAGGGACTACGACGAAGACATTTGCCCGTACGAGTTTAATCGTAAATAATAATGTATAGCTAAAATTCTTATCCTTAGAAAGCCTAGAAATGTCATTTCCCCCTACTATTTCAATGTCAGCTCGCAGTGGGAATTAAGATCGATGTTTTGGACACTCCGGGCTCTTATGATCGCTTTAGGATGTACCTCATTGGATCAAAAACTTGAAAAGTAAAATAAAGCAGACTTTGATGTCATTCTTATAAAATACGACTAGAAACTAGGAAATTATCCTTTTATTATTAGATATGCAATTAACCAAGATAGGGCAAGAAAACAAAAAAAAAAGCTGCTTCCAGTCTGTTATGGGCCCCTTTTTAACCGCAGAAACCTTCAAGGAAATAGTTTCAACTACCCTTTTTTTTCAAATTAAACATATGCTAAAATTCCTGAAAGTCTTTTGTGAAATTACATATGTAATATGTATAGGTATAGCAAAATTCTAAACAGAAATTCTTAAACATTTTTGCAAGAATTGTCACCTCTAATTGAAGATAATTAATCTTGAATTTCTAAGCCTTTATATGCTGCAAGAAAGCTGTCTTCAATTCTAATAGAAAAAGCGTGCAAAAAGCGGAAAATCCGTATCAGGTTTGATTAAGTACTAGATTCTATTCTTTGATGTGACTAATGTTAAGAAATCATTTCTCACATTTCCCACAGGATTCTGCAGTAGGAAAAATGATATTTGTATCATATGTGTTGGAACTTGGTAGGATGTATGGCCTTTCTGGCTATACATAATAATAAGCTAGGATTAGATTGCAGGAACCTCGTGCAAATAATACCAGATAATCCGAAGAACTTTTCCCGAATCTTAAACAGGTTCGCTGTCCAATGTAAAAATCTCAAGGTTCAACCTCTTATTAATCAAACATATAAAAATAGCACAATCAATTTTATCAAGCCTTAATCCTTATTAGTGCAATATTGATAGAATATCATAAAATCATTAAATTAAAAAATTAAAAAATTAAAATAAAATAAAATTCAAAGGACCTTTGCAAAGTTCGAGGATCCCATTAGGGCTAGGCATAATTCAAGGTGAGAGGCAGAGAAGGTGTCCTTTTTTTATTTCCTTATCTAATCCTCTCATGGGCTTAAATTGGAAAATCCCCCAAGAGGAAAGTGTTCAGGTTTTAAAAGTTCTGTTTTACTAACATACTAAAGGTATACCTATTCGAGGGATGTACTACTATACATATTAGAAATGGTTGTGTAAACAGTACTCATTTACAAGTACAATACTCAGAAAGGATCCAGCATTTGAGGATTTGGGCCAATTTGTGTGGGTTGGCCGGAGCTGTCCAAAGAGATAAATTCATTAAGTAGTTTGTGAAGGATTCTAGTTGGGGAGATCTTGGAATTAGTTTATTCCTCTTTATTTTGGAGATGAGTTTAATGAGCATCAGATCGTGAGAATTTGTAAGAGAGTTAGCAGGGCAGACATAACAAAGCAATTCAACAACAAGACAACATAGAGAATATCCCTATGCAATGTAATTTAGTGGGGGAGAAAAAGGGAAAGTACGGCCAAGTGGGAAGGAATTGCTACTTCGATTGAGCAGACTCGCATTACATGTATGTATATATCAGTAGGTTTAAGTTTGGAGATCGGAGCTGAGAGTATTGCCATTTGGGAGTGTGTGCCCGTAGGAGAAAGTCCAAACTTTCACTCAAAATTCCAGGAATAATAAATATTAAAACTTAAAACTAATAGTAAAATACTATAATATTTATTCAAGTTCACACCAAAAAGAAAAAAGATTCAAATATTTCTTACAACTATTAATTCATACCCTGAAAAATAACTTAATAAAACCTGCTTTTCCATCTTTTTAAAAGTTTAATAAAACAAATATTTATTTAATTTGATTAAAAATCTTTCCATTGAATCTCTGAACACATGCAACATGTACTAGTATAAAATCATAAACTTTTGCACCTCAGGAGAAAGTTGAAAACCTCACACCGTACACGGAAGAGTCGTCGTCTCATTTCTCCCCAAATTTTTTGACGTAATACTTGTAAAATTGAATAAAATATTCAAAGTGAAAACCCGTTCAATCACATCCTATGTAATAGAATTTCAGTGAAAGTGGAATATAAAATTCTATCTGCATTTTGTAAGAATTTTGCAAATTTACTCCATGTATATTTTAAAGAAGATTTTTGAAGACTATTTATATAAAAAGATTTTATGCATCTCTATTAATGCAGCTTTTTAAAGAAATTAAATTTCTGAGAATATATTGTAAATACTACCATCATTCGGCTTCATTCATTAATTTGATACGGAATTTTTAAGCAGTTTAACGACTCTTCAGCCCCTTAAAATGGATACCACCGAAGAAACATTCACTCCCTCAAACTCTCAATATTACCTCTATATAAATTCAACGGCTTTTCCAAATTATCAGGATTTTGAACAGACGGCAGCCAAATTTGTCTACTCTTTTCAGTACCAGCTCATTATTTCAATCATGTTTAATCTTGTATTCCTCGGAGCGCTACTGGGGAACCTTCTTGTCGTGGTTGTCGTATTTTTTTCACCTAGGATGAGAACTGTCACAAATTTTTTAATTGCTAATCTTGCAATTGGGGATCTCGTGCAAGGTACTATATACTAATAAAATGAGACCTTATACATAGATCTAATCATATTTCACCCCGAATAGCAATCATGTGTACTCCCTTTGGATATGTTGTCATTCTATTGCAAATGTAAGTGCTTTACAAGCCCATTTCAGGAATGGAAATATATTTTAATTAAAATATCAAAGGTGGCCATTTGGAGAAGTCCTCTGTCACATCCTCCCACCTGCTCAGGCCATCTCCGTATTTGTTTCTGCATATACGCTGGTTCTACCTAATACATATCAATACATGGGAATTAATTTTAATGCAAAATTATTATTAGGTTGCTCTTGCAATAGATCGGTATATGGCTATATTATACCCTCTTAAACCTCGGCTCCGGAAATCTCAAGCGGGGGTGGTCATCACCCTAGTGTGGATTGTTGCTTTCCTTACAGCAATACCTGTCATATTAACCCAGAATCTGGTGACTAATCCTGAGAATAATAATACCTATTGCATTGAGAGTACGGTATATTCTGTATATAAGTTTGAGATTAATTTTCTATTTGGTTTTTTTTAAGATTTGGGAGAACGATAGCCATAAAGCGGGATATTCGTTAACCCTAATGATTCTACAATATTTTTTCCCATTGGGGATCCTAATATTTACATATACACGGATTGCCCTCGCCGTTTGGGGAAAGCAAGCTCCGGGGGAAAGGGAGGTTGAGAGAGACCAAAGACGGGTTAAACAAAGAAACAAGGTTAACTTTTAATTAACTGTAAAATATACATAATTAGATTTGTTTATGCATGTCTCGATTTCTGAGGTTATATCAGTTCATAAATTCATGAATAATTAATTAATGAATCAAAGGATAAATTGCAATTTGAGACCTTGCTTTAACCTTAATTAGATTACACTGGGGTAAGAATCTTATCATAAGATCAAAAGACCCTGTCTTAATAAATTATGCTATTTTTGGTTTTGGTTTGGGAATTTAGATGATTAATAAGGGTATTTATAGGAAAGGGGAATCTGGAACTGGGTTAGGAATTATTTAAACTTTAGACTTAAAGTCTGAATCTAAAGTTTAGAGTCTTTGAGATGCTGGAAATTATGAAATTGGAATTTCTGAGATACTAGAATTAATTGCAAATTTGATAGGTATGATATTGAAGTTGAAATCAGGGGAATAAATAGCCAATGGAGGTTTAAATGCATAGGTAATTAACGAGTATTTGTATAATGTACTTATCCGTATGAGTGACAGAATAAGTACATACTAATAGTACATATGATACTTGTAATAAAGTTTTATAATGCACTTAAATCAGAGTACCTAAACATATATTAATCCAAATACATACATATAATATTCTTAATTATGCCACAGATTATTCTGTATTTGTATCGCAAATATTTACTGTTTAGTACATAATACATGCAGGGTAGGGTACTCATGAGTAATGTATGGTGGTTATATCGGACTTGTAGTTACAAATATGTAGGATAATTTAATTGCATTTCTCTTGAATTTATATTTACTCCAATATACTATTACAAGATATCCTGCTAGATCTATTCAACATAAAGCCCTTGCAATATTTGCTCATTTTATATAACATTCGGTGGTAATTGAACTCTATTTTAACTTTTTTATGGCTTGGGTAAAATGTCGTAAAGTCAAGATTTTACTCAGGAAAAGAAAAATATTCAATTCTAATACAGTATCAAACTAACAACACTTTTAAAATTATTTTAAAAGAATTTGCTGATATTTATCTCTTCATGTGTCCAGTACAATCAATAAACACCCGAATGGAAATACAAATATGCTCTTAGGTCCTTAGGAGGTGGATTTGTGCAATCGGATATAACTAATTTTTCTCTGGGGATAGTCAGGGGAAACTTGAGATGGATTTCTTTGAGGCTTTTACGTTTTTGAATTTCCTAAAAAATCTCTGCTTTCATCTTATTAAAGAGTTTTTCAAACCAATTCCTCAGATTAAACTCCGCTAAAAGGAACGGAATACTTTACCATTAATTATGTTTTATAATTTTTCTCCCACCATACTTCAACAGAGAATTACAAAAAAATACACATCCAAGAAAAGGGGTTCAATTAAATCCTTCTTAAATCCGAGTATTATTATCCATACTACATAGTACACATTACCTACTAGTCTATCATATCAATTCGTTAGTAGTAGTACTTAAAAGTATTATAAGTATAGATATTAATAGTATTGTATGGGTAAATCGGTAGAAGATGGGAAGGATATTTGTGTTTTATTTACTTACAAATAAATTTTTTTATTTAAGTGTCAAAACTTTCACAAACTTTCCCTTTTTCATGCCCTTAATTTTGCTAAATTTTGTCTACAAATCCTATTACATCATATTATTACTACGTATGTTATACTACTTATCATTTTTTAGAGCAAACCTTGAAGAGAGATTTAATAAGATCCTCTTACGATAAATAACATGTCATTTTATTGGATATTTACTCATCCTCATTTCAAAATCTCTATTCATAATTATGAGTATTTGAAATTTAAATGCCGAGACTGAGGACTGAGACTATCTGGCCTCCAGACATGTAAATTAAATCACTTTATGGCATAAAGTTTAAGCACTAATAGAATGTTTCAAATAGGATTCTATCTAATTGTCGAATTTCTCTCAATATGACAGACAAATACTCGCATAGTACAAATTATTAGTATAAAACTTTGTTTATATTACCTATTTATATTATACTATAGGCTATGTGCCTTGTATTGTATTAGGTCCTATAATGTAGAAAGCACATTGCACAGTGTGATTGAGATTTAATAATACATTAAACCTTTATTTTCAAATGTAGATGATCAAAATGATGGTGACGGTGAGCGAATTTATATTATAATATCAAATTAAATACATTTTATTGTTCATTAAAATCAACGGAAATATACAGGTTGTAATTGTCTACGCCTTTTGCTGGCTTCCCCTTAATTTTTTAAACGTGAATCTTTCAAAAATAAATCAAACCTTGAAATTCAATTAAAATTTTAATTCAAAATCCAGGTTTTGGGTGACATTTACGATGATATTTGGCTCTGGGAATATATGCCGTATATATTTCCCATAATCCTTTGGATTTCTCAATCTTCATCTCTCACAAATGCTCTAATTATTTCATGGCTATCGAAAGAATTTCGGAGGGGTTTTTGCACAATCTTCCATCGGATATTATGCCTTCGGTAATTTATTTTTTTAAATACACATGTGGTCATATACAGATATCTGTAATTTTAATTTTTTATAGAAGATTAAAAAGGAGGAGGGCAGATTCACCTACAGATTTTCCCCAAAGTACAAGGGCAGCCCCTACAGCGGGGCTAATGGTTTATTCCACCTTCAGGACATCTCCGGGGAATTTAAACTGCAATGGAAGGCCCCAAACTCGGACTTTTTATTCCCCAAATTCAAACTCACCGTCAAGATCAAGGGGACCTTCACCTTATGCCTCTAATCAAAGTCTAAATCAAGTGAGAATTAATGGAGTTGGTAGCGGAGCTAACCCCAGATCCTTGATTGTACGTTACTCATCAGAGGGGGAAGGAGGACACGGAAGGAGGAGTACTGTTGAGACATCATTTATCAAATTGGAGGCAAACGAAGATTATGGGAAAAAGTTTTTGATGCCCAAACAGTTTATCTAATTGTAAATATAGATTATATCAATATATAATTGGGTGAGATTATTAGATTTGTATAGGATAAACTTTATCCTATACAAATCTAATAATCTCACCCAATTTTATACGATAAAGTGAACCTGCAAGTTGCTCATTAAAATCCATCTCCTCAATATACCTAAAATATCTCCTGAGAAATACAATCATAATTAATTACATTTAAACTTAGGAGGTTTGAAATATTATACAAAATTAAGCACTTTCAATATTATAGGTAGGATAATAAATGAATGTTTATATGTTAATGGTTCTTCTCTCTTAGGGCCTGTGGATAAGTTAACGTATAACATATATTTAACATTTAAGAAACAGTAGTAGGTACAAGAATTTTTTTTATACTCGTATTACTTAGGATTAGATATAATACCTGAGTATTAGTAGAATCGTGTGATTTTCACAAAAGGAAACAATGTGTATCGAGGATTCGAGATAGGGTTTATCAGAAGTATGTACGAATGATGTCCGTATAATATATCACTGATATAAATTATTAGGCATCAGTGAAATTCACAAAGTGATTCGATAAAAAAGTTTTGATAAAAATAGCCCTTTTGATTGGGAGAGATACCAAGGCCTTGATGCTCGGGTTTTACAAGCCCTGTGGCTTTAAAATTTGTCCTAATTGGAAAGTGAACTTTCACGCGAGAGAAACTTTCTTCAGGAAGCTAGATTGGTTTTTTAATGAGCGACATTTGGGATCAAAATTTATATCGTATAGGCAATCTCAAACTATAACGGAAATATGTATACTTAGATATGTATGATTGAGAATTGAAAATTTATTATTCATCTTAACGGTGGCTGCGATACTCTAATTTTTAATTATAATTTTTTAAATTATAAATTAATAAACCGTGTAAAAATTTGAGATATTCACAATTTAAATTATTAGATACTCGTATTCCTCGCTATGATTTATCTAAAATTAATATTTTAACCATAATTAAATTGTATTACGTGGTTTTTCTTAAAAATATATATAAAATTGTGTGTATTAAAGTTTCAAATGCACACGATATTGAAATAACCTGTAGAGTGTAGATACATAATAGTAATATATGAATTTGTCAAAAGCTTCATAAATCCTAATTTGTAAATTATCTTTTTTGGCTAATAGTTAGATATCTATCTGATTTCGTTCAAGATTCCCAATTCTAATGTAATTTGAACTTAAATTAAAGAAACGAATTTCTTCAGATAAAAGTTGACAATTCAATTTTATCAGACCTTAATGAATTACCAGTTAGGTATCATACTTATTGTACTACTGCATAAACGGTATAAAATAAATAAATACGAGCTCACAGATCACAAATCAGTCAGAGATCGAAAAAGATTCCAATATAAAAATAATACGGGTGTTGTAAATTTTTACAATAATTTCTTTCCTTTGACATTTTATTATTCTGCAATAACAGACACAGATTTTAAAAATTCCAAATTAATTTTTTTTAAATTGGAAAAATTGAAATCAAACTTACATAGAGGATTTAAGATACTAGAATTAGATACAATAAATACCTAAGTGCATTGAACAATGCAATGCATTGCAATGTAGAGGTTCTGAACTTCTGAGAAACACGATTGCGCCCAAGCCGCATCCCCGAATAATAATGCCGGGTATAAGAAACAAAGGCAATGCTCATCTCTTCCTCAGTCTAACTTACCCCAACTTACCGGAAACCAGTCTTCTTAAAATAACCAACTCTAAATATACATTTTAAATTATCCACTTTATTTGCCTCTGATAAATCACTTGCTCTTCAATAACCTAATGCATTAATACTACAATATCTATTTTAAGAGTATACAATGTGAGCTCCCAAAACTAACAAGGATTTCTAGTGAAAATGCATTCGGGATTTTTTTAGCGCAGTTCTAAGGCCTTCTGTATCTGCAGTACCAGACTACCTATAGTTCTTGGAACTAGCTTCTTCTTACGTTATTGAAAGTGAAGTAATGTGATTGATGCTGGATAAGGGTGCATGTATCGTAATAGAGTCTCGAGTTCATTCCGCTAAGTGGGGAATTATTTAAAGTGGCCGTTTTATCCCCTACAAAACCTTATCTTTATAAAGTTATACCCCAAAGTCTTAGGATTAGTTAATTCCTCCTTTTGTACAATAGATAAGCCAGTCCTTTCACGGAACGCGGCCGAAACACTGTGTAATGGAGAACCCAACAAATTGGACCTCTTCCGAGGAATTTTACGAGAGTGATTGGGATTATTTCTACAATAATTCAGTTTATATTTACTCTACACCCGTGGAATTTCCTCTTCCCTTCCAAATACTAGTGTACATTGTATATAACCTAGTGTTTGTGGGTGCACTTGTTGGGAATATCCTCGTAGTATATGTGGTTATATCTTCAGCTAAGATGAGGACCACAACCAACTTTCTTATTACTAATCTCGCAATTGGAGATCTCTGTGCAAGTAAGGGCGTCTCAATTGACCCAAAAAATGCTCAAAATAATCATTAAAATAATTTTTCCAGCACTCCTATGCGTTCCATTCAGCTATATAGTCATCCTATTGCAAATGTAAGCGCCTTTTACAGAGCAATTTCCCTTCGAACAAAAATGATTTACATAATTATTAATATAGGTGGCCATTTGGAGAATTTCTCTGCCACATTATCCCACCTGCTCAGGCCATTTCTGTATTTGTTTCTGCTTATACGCTGGTATAAATCAGTCAAAACACCATCTTTTTACATAAGAATTAATGATTTAAAGTAATTTTAGGTCGCCCTTGCACTTGATCGATATATGGCTATATTATACCCTTTAAAACCTCGGCTCCGGAAGTCTCAAGCGGGGGTGGTCATCACCCTAGTGTGGATTGTTGCTTTCCTCACATCAATCCCTATCATTTTAACGCAAGAATATTATACTGATTTTTATACAAATCAAACATTTTGCGAGGAGGTAATTTCCACAATGAATTGCGGCTATTTCGCACCAATATACTGATTTGTCCGTATTTTGTTTCACAGAAATGGCCAGAAGATTTCCCCGAAGCGGATGAGCATCAACTCAAGGTCAAAGTGGCATATTCCCTCACTCTAATGATTCTACAATATTTTATCCCGATATTTGTGATCATATTCACTTATGCAAGGATTGCTCTTGCTATATGGGGTAAAAATGCACCCGGGGAAGGACCTGGAGTCCGAGATCAAAGAATAGCACGAGCCAAAAGGAAGGTAAAGATTGACTTTTTTTAAAGATTTTATATTTATGATGCAAATTTTTAGTATAAATTGAAAAGTTTCCATTTGTGATTGCTCAGATAGGGCTAGCACTACATTTAGATACTGATTCCCCATAAAGAATGAAGGATAGAGGCCATAAACCCATTTCCATTTGCCCTAGGTCTTGGAGAAAGTTGGAAATGTTAAGTAGAAGATTTTAATGCATGTTTGGCCATAAAATATAAAAGCTATCCAAAGGGCCAAGGTCCATTTTGTATTAATTCTTGAATCGGGGTGACTTTTACACTATAGGTTTAAGTTTCAATTTTGTAAGAGCTTTTTACTACGTATAACCAAAAACACATAATTTGGAATATGTAATATGTATGGGGGGTCAGCTTTTTTAACCCAACTTATAAGCCTGCAAATACCCTCATTCTTCGGTAATTGAATTGGTCCTCTAATGTGCTCTTTGAGGGCTTTGGGAAATGGAATCTTTCTATTTTGAGAGGAGAAATGATTAATACTTT
>JAAZTK010000513.1:0-19852 GCA_036507255.1 Megalothorax incertus
TTTGTAGGTTCTCTCTGATTCAAATTATGGGCCTAACAATTGTGATCTAATACATCCTGGTGATGCTGGGAAAGGAGTAAAAAAGAGCGAAAGTGGGGATAAAAAATTGATAAGAATTGTAGCGGGTAAAGTGGAAGAGATTGGGGTTGAAGAAATCCCTGAGGATATTGATATTATTGTCTCTGAACCCATGGGCTATATGTTGTTCAATGAAAGAATGCTCGAATCATTTCTACATGCGAAGAAATTTGCTAATAAGAAAAAAGTTAAAATGTTCCCATCAAAAGGGGATCTTCATGTGGCTCCATTCTCGGACGAAGCACTCTTCCTTGAACAAATTAATAAAGTGAGTTTAAAATGCTTGTTCCCGATATTTTAACTAATTTTTTTTATTAATTTCAGGCAAACTTTTGGCAGCAGACTAATTTTCATGGGGTAAACCTCTCCTCGTTGTACGAAGCGGCTTTAGACGAATATTTCAAACAGCCAATTGTGGATAGCTTTGAATACCCGTATTTTGATGGCTCATTCTGTTAGACATCGTACAGTAAGTTTATATTTAATTCAATTATGCTATAAAACTAATATATCTTTCAATTAAGGATTTTGAGACTGCCCATGAGAATGACTTGCATTTAATTCATATTCCGCTAGAATTTCAAATTCTAGAAACTGGACATGTACGTTCGTATATTAAATAATTCAATTTACTGGATAAATCAATAAATGCAATCTTTTTAATTGATAGGTACACGGCCTAGCATTTTGGTTTGATGTTGAATTTAATGGGAGTGATCGAGTAGTATGGCTTTCTACTGCTCCAGTTGAGCCATTAACCCATTGGTACCAGGTATAAATTGTTTAATTGATAATCAATTCAAAGATTACAATCTACAAATTCTCCAGACATTTTAATTTATTCCTTTTATCAATAGGTTCGATGTCTTATAAAATCCCCAATCCTTGTAAAACAAGGCGATGTATTACATGGGCATGTTACATTGAAAGCGAATAAAAAGTACCTATTATTTACATTTGAATTTGATTCATAAAACTAAATATGAAATGAAACAGGCAAAGCTACGATGTCGAGATTGACTTGAGAGTGCAAACTAAAATCCTAATGCCGAATGGGAATGAGAACCTACTATACGAACAGAGTGCAACCAATTCCAACATTGTAAGTGCTTTATGATTTTGTTACTCGATTTGGATATCAGTTAGATTATTCAAATTTTGAATTATGAAGGCCCTAAAACATTCATATTAACTCATTACTATTCATTCAGGACCTCAAAAACCCCTATTTTCGATATACTGGGCAAATTCCCATACCTCCTGGCCATCAGACTGTAAGTATCTGATTATATGTGCAATATTTTGCCAATTGGAAATATTTTTGCATTTATTTTAACCCGTTTGGATATATGTTCAAGGTCACTCCATCGGATAATCAAGCCAATTGGAATTTTAATAATAGTTTGAACTCGGCTGCAATGGTTGCTCAACAGAGTTCACAGCAGATATTCCTTAATCCATCTACATCACAAGCTACTCCTTCCAATTTCTTTAATTATCAAGGCGTGATTCCAGCAACAGAATTGTGGTAATTCCTTTTTTCTTTCAAATAAATAAATAATTAATAAAAAATATTATTATTATATAGTCATTGGAGGCCCAACTACTCTGCAAACAACGAATTTGATCGGTGGGCTCAATTTGAATAATGAGAATTTGATTGGGATTGCAGATGCGGGGAATTACAATGAAATTACTAACACAGCCGCTTCCACAAGATCAATTAATTTTAATTAATAACAAGTAAAAAGTTTTAGATAGGTCTTTTTTAAAAAAGACTTAAAACAAAAATACACACACACTCTCTCTCAACTCCTTTTTTTATATTTTGTACAGATATATAGAAAGTACAGCTAGGTTTACAGATTTAATTACTATATTATACAGATTTTATGATAGATATCGTACTATAATATTCAATATTATAGCTAGGCAGTTAGGCATCTCTTTGAAAATACTCCTTTTCTAATATTATTGATAGTATAATATGTGTATATATGTATATTTACATCAAGAGTCCAAATCCAAGTTCTTATTTATTTCAAAAGGTTTAAATACTTTGTATATACCTAGATTGAATAATTATAAATGTTTTTGCGTCAAGGGGTATGAGAGAATAATTATTTGCAATTCATATAATAATGTTCGCAAATTTTAAAATCTCAATTGTTGATAAAAATAAATAAACGAGAATATAGATTTTAGGTATTTTATTTTGTATCAAATTAGTGTAATTTATTCGTATTAAACTTACTAAACGATTTACCTAATTTCTAATCCTAAGTTAAATATGCATTTAGTTTGCAAGTATTAATTATAATATAGGGTTTAATTAAAAGGTTTGATATTATGCTTAATTTAATACTAGGAATTAGAATTAGCTAATCAATACGGATAGGAACGAATAAGTACAGGGATAGTTCATATTTGTACATTATGCAATCTGAATTCTAATGAATAGGTATTGTACAAGATAGTTTACCTATTTCTTAATACAATACTTTTACATTTCGGATTACTGATAGTTGTAGGTAGGATTTAAAAGTCTTAAATTAATCTTCCATTTAAATTCTTTAACAATTTGGCAATTGGTGGCTTTGAAGTTAACTCATTTTCTTGAGTAGAAGACCAACTATCCTCCCTACTAATATTAGTAGCTCTCCTTTTGGAACTCATTGTAAGTGTACTAGACGCTGATGTTGATACCGTAATTGGTGAGGATTCTATAATATTATTTATAAACTTTCCTTGTGTGAAAAGATTTTGGGAACTAAATACAAATTTTTGGAGGACATTCAGGGAAAGAAAGTAACGAGTTTGAATAAGGAGAATGATCGATAGGAAATTGAAGCTGGCAAATATCCCAGTTATCAGCCAAAATGTTTCGGCAGATGGGGCGTACTTTGGGGATTCTGAATCTGTTCCTGTAAGGGATCCGGTTGGATTTGTGATTGCAATTAGCCAAAATATATATCCGAATCCGGATTCAATGTAGAACCAGATTTGTTTCAGGTTAGATTTTGATTGAAAGTCAAAATTTAATATAGTTGACCTCCACCCTGAAAAATATTTAAAGTTTTAGACTTTGCACTGATCAATCATACAGAAGCCCTTTGGCATCAAGGATTCTTACCATAATTGAATGCCTTATAATAACTGGACTGGACAAAGGATTTCCGATCTCTTCCAAAGTAGAAATATTTTATTATTCGATAAAAGTAGTAGAGCCCTTGTCGGATAAGGGTATTTGCAAAGAGTAGGATGAGGATAATGAAGGTCTTGGAAAATTCCATGCTTTTGAAGTAGATTATGGCTGAAGTCGTCAGGAAAGAACGCGACAGCAGGTTTGTCGCTGGATTTTAAAAATTATTTTAAATGAGGATTTGAAACCAATTATTTTTTAGTCAAGTACCGCAAGAGAAGAAAGCGTGAAGGAATAGGCAAATTTTTTGATTAAACTTCACAGCGTGAATCATTCGCCATTCTTTTTCATCGTCCGTCTTTTTAACATTGAAGAGCTTGAAGTAATTGCATACCATACCTAATATATGTAATATTATGTACCATTGCAATTAATTTTATAATTTATGCATAATATAATTTTTATGTAATATATAATGTACCATAAACATTTGCCTAGAATTTAAAATAATTTAAGGATCTTACATTGAAACATTGAAATTTTGATAAAATTACTTCAGCAATAGAAAAGATGGCCACAAATACGGTGCCAAGCTCCAGAAAAACTTTAGCAAAAATATTAACTTTGACAGATTTGTGAACTTGAATGTTAGGATAAGAGAAAAATCTATTGTAAATGAGAAAGAGTCATTACATACGTTCTATTGGATCATCTTCAAGCAGCAGTACTGGAAAATGAAAAGCTTTTAAAGAGTTTCCGCTTTAAAATTACTAATATTGTACAATGGAATTACAAATAGAAAGCTGAACGCAAGCTTCCGGGGCAGAGCTGAAGATGGTGAAGGGTAAAAAAAAACTAAGAAAAGTAAAAACTAAAAAACTAAAAAAAGTAAAAACCTGAAGAAGGTCACAGATTGTCGCATTTTCGTTGCTGATGCTTCCAACCTCTCGTAGAATTCGTGGTCAGAGTTTTGCCGAAACGAGGTTACGAATACGCTCAGAGTTCTGTGGTTTACATAAATATTTATAATGCATATTGGAATTTACAAGTATCGAATATGTATAGCATTTAGTTATCGATAAAAATACAAGTGTACTACATATTGATGACTAGGGCTCCACACTTCATGCATTTTGGGCAAAATGCATAAAATGCATATTTCTCCAAACTCAACCAAACTTTGGGAAAACGTCAAATATGAGTTTTTGAGTAAATTTGGCGAAAATTTTATTTGCATATATGTGCATATTTTGGATCTATTTGCATATTTCATCCTTATATGCATATTATTTGCATATTTTGCACATAATTGTCATAAAATGCGCTTTTCGGGCTTATTTTTATCAAATTTTAATGAATTTTACAAGTTGAAAAAATTATAAGCAGAAAAATGCAAAAAAAAATTGAAAAAGCACTAGATATTATTGGAAATTTTTGAAATTTCAATGTGAAAAATCTTGAAAAAATTCTGTGAATTTTTATTATAATATAAAAAGGGCATAAAAACTCAATAAGCACTAGGTATTATTGACTTTTATATGCATATTTATTTGCATATTTTGCCCTTTATATATGCATATTTATGTGCATAAAACAGCAGATTTATTTGCCATGAAGTGTGGAGCCCTATTGATGACATGAATTAAAGATTGGATATATAAATGGCTTACGTGAAAAAAGGCCCGAAAACAGGAATCTAATGAGCAATGTCATTGAAATTACTCGTATCAATGAAACTAAATTTACAATTTTACCTGGAATATATCTGTGAGAAATATCTGCTTCGGAAATATTTTTTCAATTATTGCTCGTTCTCGCTTTCTGTAAGTAAAATGCCCTTAGATTATTTGCATAAACGGAATTAAGAATCATTATTATCAATCATTAATTAATCATTATAGGCCCATAGGGGAAAGTAGCTTTCCCCTGGCAAGAAACTTACTGGCTCAAGAACCACATAACCCCTATATAATATGAAAAGATTTATAATTTTATAATGGGGGCCCTAATGGCTAATTAGTAGAATTCACCGAGAAAGTTGTACAATATGGGGAACAAAGATATGATTCCTAAGCAGATATTAATTAGAAATATTCTCTATTCAAAATTCATTTAATAAAAAAATACCTTCTTCAATAGACTTTCTTCCTTTGCTTGCATACTGGATTTTAAAAAAAATGCTAATTATCAATTAATCTTATATCAATTAATAAATATCAAGATACCTTTGAAAAGTGAACAATAGATACGGTCAGGACCAGCGATACTTCGAGCCCAATAAGGCATACAATTAGGAAGTCCATAGCCCTTTTGGGGAGAAATGGAACTTTTATAAAAATTGCAGATTCGATTAGAAATATATGATTTTACAGATTGTAATAAAAATGGAACATTGAATGATTGATTGGGCTATCAAAAAGATGTAGACCTCCTCGACGGTCAATTGTGGGAGTAGCAACTGATCCTCGGTTTGTCCTCCGATTTGGCATTGGGACATTTTGAACTTCTTGCAAATCCAAGACGAGTTCGCCCTTTTTTCCATTGATCCCTTGATCTGGTCTTGACATTTCCGCCAGTTTTTCGTCCAACTCTAAAATAGCTTTCTCTGTATTTGAATTAATCTGATTCGAGGAATTATCCTTTTCAGGTTTAGATTCGGGCACATCCCTATTCAGCTCGTTTTGAGATGAATTTGTTTCGGAAACGGTTTCTTCACGTTCGGCGTCTTCGCTCTTATCTCTCAAATCTTTGTTATCTTCAACCATATCTTTAACGAAAACTTTAAAACTGGAAATAACTAGATATATATGTAATTGATAATATTGGAAGGTTGCACAAACCAACAGAGAATTTGAATGCCACGAAAGGAGTATTTTTTGCAACCTAAAATCATTCCATCCAAATTCCAAAATTTATTCACAGATGTTTTATTAAATTAGTCTAGTTCATTGCATTTGAATGTGTCTTCTCTTTATATATTTAATTTTATTCTGGAGATTGATATGCACACTTTGTATTCAGATTTCAGCCTGGAAATCCACTCGGATCTAAATATCTATAATATTTTATATAAGAATTTTTTATCTGGAAATTATTATTAAAATTTAAATTCTATTGTAATTGTAATTTATTCGATTATTGATCCAAAGGACCAAACCCTAAACTTGATTCTAATTGTACCAATACAATATATTGGGGAAATCCAAAAAATATTTTAAAGGTAAACAAGTATATTATAATCCGACTCAATTTAATGCCAATTTGGAATTGGCCAAATGAAGATATTACAGCTATTTATTTTACCGACATGGTATTCAGTTAAAGATAATCAGCATGAAAGGAGGGGAATTTGATCATTAATAATTTTTATCAGATTTTGTTCACCCCTAACTAGAATGAAAAATAAACTAATGATATGAATAAATACTACGAAGAAATTACAACTTTTTAATTTGATATTCCTTTATTACGGCACAATCATGTAAAAACGCAATTATACTCACAAACTTTTTTTACTTTGTAAGGTTCTTTTCTTAATCTTATTAAAAAATAAACTCGTATCAGCTCGTTTCATTTCTATAAATTCAGAGCACATCCTAGAATCTAGATTTTATATATTTGTTTTCTTATACTACTTCTGGAATCTGTACACAATCACATCAATAAATGAAAAGTATAAGGATTTGCAAGTTTTGTCAATAAACTAAGCCTAAATATAAATGTATAAATCAGTGAATTTAAACAAATTCTGATATGTTCTTGAGAAATAAATATATTATAAATACAATAGTACCAATTACCTAGTGTAGATCCGTATAGATTGTACATAATTTTAATTACAATACATTCTAAATTAATAATTGATATGTTTACAAGAAAAAAATTCTAAATTCGAACACGACCCTGTACTTGGCAAATATTATTACAAATGTACTATTATTGCACAAAAAATTCAAAATTTGAGAATCTCAAGTGCCACAAATACAATAATCAAAAATAATTTTTAAACCCATAATATAGAAAATGTACATTTGCACATGGATTATGCAAGAGTAGAAAAGTTTTAAAAAACACAGAAAAAAATCAGAGTAAACTTCAGACAAATACAATTTTTGCATTCTCTACGCTGTACGATGATACTTGATAGTAAAAAACTTGTAATTTAAGGCTCTCATTCTTGATATTCAAAGATCCATTCAAAGATCCATTCTTTCCACTTGTTTTCTAGGTCTCCCTCTTGGTCTTGACCCTCTCTTGCCATTAAATCCACCCCGGCTGCTAATATTGTTGCTGTTAATCGAGGTGGTCAGAATGGTTGAAGCAGCTCCAGTTTGTAAATCCTTGACCTCTTTGCTAATCCTCCTTTTAATATATGGCCTTTTCTTTTTGACAACTCCAGGGTCTTTCTTGATTTTATTTTTATGTCCAGGTGGTCTTCCTCTCCCCCGTTTAACATGAGTGATTTGCACATCTTGATTTGGCTGGTTCTGACTCTGATGAGTTTGGGGATCATTTACACTCGTTGAATTTGATTGAATTGGATTCTCGGTGGAATAATTCCTTTCTACCTTAAATTTCTTCTCCTTTTTCTGAGGACGATTGCTGAGCAATTTGTTTCATTTGGCAAGCTGAGGCCGCTTTCATTGCATCCTCTCTTCTGAGGGTCTCCTCTGGATTGAGCTCTACTTCACTTTCTTCGCTTTCTTCTTCCTCATCGTAATCATATTCCATTTCATCATTCGAACTATCCCCCATTGCCGTGTCCAGCGGTGAGGGCTGAACATTGCAGCTAGACTCTTCTGAATGTTCTGCATCCTCGAGGGTATTTGAACTATTAGCAATTGTAGCATTAGCAAAGGCACGAGCTTTGAGCTCCATTTCCCGCAGTTCGGATTCATTTGGTGGATCAGGGGGTGGACCTGGAACTCCTGGAGCTTGAGGGGATTTATCCTCATCATCTTCCTTGCTTGACTCATTACTGACTATAACGAACCCAGATTCTGTAATTTGTTCCTCATCACCACTTCCATTGACCCTGCCCCTTTCAATTCCTGCATTCTTCTTATGAGGAATCTCTTTCGTTGTACTTGAATCTTTGATCCAATCCCTGTCTAAATGACTCCTGATGACTAAACTTTGTAGAATTTGAAGCTGTTGTAGGATTTGTAATCGCAGAATTTGCAGAGGGTTGAGTTGACCCTGAAGATGCTACATTGAGGGAGGGAGGAATTTCTGGAGGGACATCGTCGTCAGAGCATAAACGGAGCCAGTGAAAGCGTTCAGGCATATCTACAAGATAAATAAACCAAGAATTTAAAAGAAATCATATTAAAATGTATTGAATCTGAATTCTGATGCTATCCTGATTAAGGATTAGCAATTAAAATAAAATTCTTCTTACATCCCCTCCAAAGTTTTTTACTCCCATTTTGTGATGTACTTGCATTTTCAATTGGTGGTGCAACGATAAGTAATGCTTCATGGACATCCCTGTTCATAATAAAAATAAAATGTCAATTCTATTAATTAAACACATAATAAAAATTGGAATTTAATAATATTCCAAGAATCCAAATGTACTACTACATACCTGAGATGAATTGAGAATTCTTTCTTGTCCTTGTATGACACTTTGTCCATCAGTACACATTCGTTGCATACATAATTGGTCGTCTCTGGCACCACAATTATTTGAAGATTACACTGTAAAAAATATTAATAAAATAATTAATTCCAAGATTTACAAAAATCTATTCCTCCACTTCCAGGTTGCACCTTAAAGGTAAATTTAATTACCTTAATTAAAATATACTTACTTTTAGCTCTATTATTATTATTTTGTGTATCTGGTCCATTTGTCGCCTCCCTCGCCACAACTTGTGCCATTGTCAATCGCGGACAATCGTGGGTAATTAAAAATTAATTGAAATCTCACAAAACATCAACTTGTTGCCCTTCAATCCTTAATTTTTAAAATAATAGCCTTTAAAAACCCTACCTTCCAAAAAATGATAAACCCTTGTCAAATTAAAATCAATATGGCCAACACATGTCCAAATTAATTACCCAATTAATTAATTATTTAACCTCAATTAATTAGGAGGTATTGATTTTTATTAGAACTCCATAAATTCAATTCTTCGAAGGTAAGCACATTCTTTAGCCTTCCAAAACATACCTATAATACGTCGTTTCGAAAAAAATCAATTAAAATTAAATCCAAATAATTAACAATGCCTTTAATAAATAATAATTAAATGGAGATCATGACATGGCCATTATTAAAACATCTTAAATTAATTACAATTAATGCAATCTTTTTTAATCATTTTAAAATATGGAAAAAGAGGCCGATGACTCAAGGATTCCAATCAATACTAAAGGTAAATGTCCCGCTATTTTTTGCTCTTGCAGTTGCAGTCCAGCCTTCACCCGGAGGACGTCAAAAAAATCCAAGTCTCCGTTAATTATGACCACCGCCGCCTTTGACACTCCCATGTCATCGTCACTCCCGACCTTGACCACTCCCCTTCGTCACAGTTAACATTCCGGGTCTCCATCCGTCACCGGAGTCAACATTTTCGAAGCCCACCACCGAAAAATCCAAAAATTCATGGATCAACAATAACCTCTTTAAATTATTCAACAACAACTTCAATTTCAAGTATTTTTTTTTCGACTTTGCCCTTTGAAATGTCCTTTCTCTCTCTCCTGGCACATTTAAACCATTCATTCATTATGAGTCAATTGTAATTCACATTTCATCAGTCCACACACGGCCGACACTTGACACTTTCGACTTAACAAAAACAAGTATTTAATCTGATCGGGGAATCTAATCAATTTACAACTCTACTGCTGCTGCAACCCTTGAAAATCAACGATAAACATTCAACAATCAAACGACAACAACAACCCTTTAGAATCTAGTTTTTTTAAATTTCAATTAACCTAAACTTCCGAGTCATCCTTCGTATCTTTTGGGGGCCTACCAAAACATTTTTTTTTACTAATTGTCATTAACCTTTAAAGTGTGGATTTTAAGATTTTTTTATATTCTTCAATTAAAAATTAAAAATAGAAAAAGAAGCATAAAAAACAACATATAAAAATGAATATCGAAACATTTGGAACACCCTCGAGGCTCCTCAACCTCGCGAGGAAATTCAACAACTTTTATTTGAATGGTAATTTTTTAATTTTATTAATCCTAAGATTTCATGGAAAGTTTACATGTAATTAATGTATTGCATAATTAATAGGTATGCTTAGATCATTAGAGCATTAGGAGTAATCGGAGGATGGTCAAATTGCAGCTAGTAATATAAGTACTGTGGTTCATAAGTTCATTGCTAATTAGTAGAGCTGTAACGACTCACGAGTATTAATTTACAGTCTGGTTAATACTGGATTTTTAATGGAATTTATGTGTATTAGAATCGAATGCGATACATAGACAAATACAATTTACTATTACATTTTACAGTACTCGTATTAATACAAATAGGATTATTCGTAGGTCTTGTGATTATTGACCCCTTTAGAGCTTAGGAGTAGCTTTCATTAACTAAATATCATTATCAAATGAGTTCTAATGCACTGCTGGTTCAATGCATGATAAATGGGATAATTTTTGAAAAGCCATAAGCCATAAAACTAACGTTGAAACGTATACTACTTGCATTTTATTCCATCCTAATCTATTTACTTAAATTCTTATCTTTTATTTGAAAACTTTTACAGTCATCCAGAAAAATCCGGATCAAGCTGTCCCATTTATCATTTCGGGGCATAGGTTGGGAACAGTTTTTCCAACCAGTCATCGAACAAATGAAAAAACATCCGGATATCTTTACAGGTTTGACTTTTGACGTTATATGAAATGAATGATGGAATTGTTTAATGGAAAAAATGTAACGTCTTATCTAATTTTACAGTCACAACTGAAGGAGTCAAGCTCAATGATCATTTTCGGAACTATAATGAGAGGACAGAGGTTATGGCTCAGTTGCTGAGCTTTTGGAGGGAACGTGATTATTATTTATGCATTGCGAGGATGGCGAGATGAGGTATTTTTTTGATGAATGAGGAAATGTCATTTTATTAACAAAAGATTATCGAAATTTTAGAACTATGAAATTAAAACTCGGTTTGATGACCTCGCTCAACTGGAAATGGAAAGGTCTAGTTTATGTATGCTAATTTTTTCAAAATATTAAATTCTATTGCAAGTTGTAACTATTTTACTTTTGTTCCAACTACACCTTTATCCCAAATCCCTCCCTTCCCCCCTTTAATTAACACTTATAAGCTAAATGACCTTTGGGTATGCATTTAATTATCTTTACAAACTCTTGAGAATCTTTTGGAAAGGAGATATTCAAAATTTCAAATGAGAATTGATTTAAAACGTTTTTTTACAATGCAAATATGAGTATTTTATGTACTCTGAATATTTGCACATTGAATTCCATGTACTGATTTTTGTTTATTCAAAATTTGACGATTTAGGTCTTTTTGGAATCCGGTCTTTTGGTGTACACATTAACGGGTGAGTAAACAATGGAAAGATTCGAAAATTGATTCAGGAATTATAGTTTTTTAATATACTTATTTTATTCCGATCAGATATGTTCGTGATCCAGTTAAAGGAGTTTGCCTCTGGATTCAACAACGTTCCGAGAACAAACCAACTTGGCCTAATAAATACGACAACATGGTATGACTATAATATGAGCCGATTTAAATATTTTATATCCCCATTCAATTCCAAGCTAACCTCTCAATTCCTCTTCAATTAGGTTGGCGGGGGAATTACAGCAAAAGAATGCATTTTAGAGACTGTTCGCAGAGAGATTCATGAAGAGGCTGGGATTACAGATCCGAATATTCTTGAGAAGGTACCTAATTTAAAAATGCGCATTTTAAAGTTTTATAAAATCTAATTCAATTCTTATATATTCATTTTAAAGATTCAACCGGCTGGTTCCGTATCGGTAAGAAAAAATACATTAAAAGCCGCAGTTTTACAATAGATAGAAATCCTAGAAGATAAATAAATCTAATATTACATAATTAATATAATTTAATAGTTCATGTTTGAGTCTCAGCGGTAAATATACATAACTTTAAAGAATATCCTTATTAATTGAGCCAATGCAATGGCCATCTAAAATTCTAAATATATTTATTGATTTTTTCCATTCTAAATAAAGGGGGATTCATGCCAATACGGAATTTGTGTAAGTACACTGTACAATAGTATATTTATTGGAATTAAATTCATTCCATTGTAATCATGTAATATTATACGTAGTAAATAATCCTACATTTTGTAAATTAATCAATAATTCTACTTTACTTTTCCTATATAGGTTTGATCTCGAGTTGCCATTAAACTATATTCCATACAACACAGGCAAGCTTAGAATTTCCTATTTATATTCATATAAAATGCCTACCTATCATTAATATATACCTTGTAATTTCCTTTTCAGACGGTGAAGTGCAGAAATTCTTACTTATGAGTGTTCCGGTACTAAAAAGAAGCTTTATGATTGCATACCTATATTCTATAATGTCTATTTATAAATATAATATATTTATATATTTATTTACGAATAATATTATTATTCGTATATCTAATTTTTGAAAATTTTCCATTAATTTAGGAAACACTTGAGCTAATTTTGACGGACAAGTTTAAAACAACAAGCTGCCCAATTGCATTGGATTTTCTGATTCGGCATGGGTTTATAAATTCTCAAAATGGTAAGGGGATTTGCCTTAATTTTCAAATTAGTTTTTAATTCTGCATTTATTAAAACTCGGCTTTATTTATATTTTTGAAATGTCCAGAAGAGAACATCAGTGAAATACTTGAATTGCTTCACGTTCCAATACACAACCTATACAAGTGAAAGTGAAAAAGACTACGCATATACTACTACAACTACTATATACTTCGATACTACAATTACTACTACATAAAACTATTTACGACTAGATTTAATTTCAATTTAAGAACAATGCAATCCAATCGAAAACATTTACATTTTTAAAAAGTAGTATTCATAATTTGCCATTAGACTTAATATTTTTTTATTTCTGAGCAAATAGCCGAGCCTCTTTTTTAATAATTACGTCATTATTTACTTATTTAATTCAATTATTCAAAGATGTAACAATTTCCTTTTTTTACTACGAATTTACGATATAAATTAAATTATACTCTACTACTATTTAAGCTCAATTCCTTTTTTTAAATGTGTGTAACGGAATATTTACAATTTTTCTACGATATACCGTACTACGAGTACTAGGTTTCTTTATTTTTTTGTGCTATATAAAATGAAAAGGATATTTATTATGTGCTATTTAATAATAATTTATTATAATACATTTTAAATGTATCTAAAATTTAAAAAGAAAAAAAAGCGTACTTAAAATATTCCTACTTATAATTATATCGTATTAATTAATAATTATATTATTGAAAACTTTAGATAGAGAAGAATAGTCGAGTATGAATCGAATTTACAAACGGGGCATATATTTAAAAGAGTACTTGATTAATTTAAAAAATCATTTTCAAATAAAATGAATAAAAAGAGCGATTTCTATAAAATATTCCAATTAAAAATTGGCAAACTCATTCGCGTATTTATCAGATTGAGAAATATGTAAACTGTTCCTCCTTGTATTGATCGAAGTATTTGGAATCACCAGGTTCTTTTAATTTGGGGACAAATGGAGCTTCAACCTATTTTGAAATTGACAATAAATTGGAGTTTATTTATTAAGTAGTTTATAGGCATACCCTTCGATAATAGATTGAATTCCAGTTAATTGGACCAAACCATCGATGCTCCTTGATGTCATTAACACCGCCCCTTAAATTACCTATCCGTTTGGATAAATCCACCTATATTAATAATAA
The DNA here is from genome assembly GCA_036507255.1 of Megalothorax incertus. Lineage (NCBI taxonomy): Eukaryota > Metazoa > Arthropoda > Collembola > Neelipleona > Neelidae > Megalothorax > Megalothorax incertus. The sequence goes on from JAAZTK010000513.1 coordinate 14,160, forward strand.
TTTATTACAATACATTTTAAATGTATTTAAATTTAAAAAGAAAAAAGCGTACTTGGATTAGCTTTTTTAATAGATCCACGAGATTTTGACTGAGGAAGTTTGGGTATTTTGGGGATGCATTTACAATTCTCTCGTAAATGAGCATTTGATCTTCTCCATCTTTTCTGTAGAATGGGGGTGCTCCTACATTTTGAGGGGATAGTTAAGATAATTAAGATTGACAATTTAGAGTTTAGACATTAATTTACCGCAGCACATTTCATAAATCAGGATTCCCAAAGCCCAAAAATCGACTGATGTGGAATAACCTTTCGTTAAAACTATCTCTGGGGCCAAATATTCTGGAGTACCACCTATAATTCAATATTCTGGCTATTATATTTATTCTACCAATATTCTGGAGTACTAACACAGAGTCCAAGTCCTTCTATCGTCAATCTTTTTCGTAAAGCCAAAATCCGCAATTTTGATGTAGCCATCATAATCTGGCGAATTATGAGAAATACGGTTAGTTTAACATGTAATAATTTCCCTATCTTCGATATATACTAGCTTAGGCATTAATAATTAGAAATTGCAGATTTACCAATTAGCAGATTCTCAGGCTTGAGATCTCGGTAGACTATCCCAAGGGAATGAAGATACTCGAAAGCGAGGACAATTTGCGAGGCATAAAACATTGATTGATATTCGCTGGAAAGAGAGCAAAAATTAGGGATTAAAAATTTCTAATTAGTGTAAGCGATATCCGTAATACACTATATTAATATTATTGTAAAATCAATGTACATCTTATATATTAATTTACTACATCTGAAATTCATCAGCCCTGAATTCCAGAATCAGATTCATTGAATTTGAATCATTTATAATTTGGGAATCGAATGCATATGAATATGATAGAATGCATGGGGAATTTCGAAAATGCAATGAAAGTGAAAGATCATCAAAATATATCCATGATCAAATGATATAATATATCCGTATAAAATTAAATGCAAATTTTTCATTTCAATGTCTATTTATAGGATTATTAATTAAACATTTGATAAGGATATCATATATTGACGCTTGCGGCTTTCTTTTATCAAATTAATAATGCATTTATAGTAAATGAATTACTGATATGCTGTTGATCATGCAGCATTCTTCATTAATGTTATCTCCGCTCTAAACTAACAGAATTGAAACTGAATTGGTTAATGATTTCTAGGAAAAAGTAACTGATTAATCCTTTGTTTAATAACCTTTGTACTTATTGACATTAGATTCCTTGAATCATTTGTATTTCGTATTTATCCTATTGCATTGACACAATGCTTTATATCTATCAGCCAACCAGGCATATAATACTAGGTACTATTTATAAAATTTTCCAGCATATGTGAAAGTCTTGATGATTTATCCGTATAAGATGAAATATTTGCTCACCTAAATCTCTTAGCTCTCCTCAAATGTGTGAATAATTCTCCTCCTAATAACAACAAAATATTAATCATCTTTCAATCCGATTCTCGATCAGTGACATCAACTTTGTCTCAAAATTGCCCCAAAATGTTACCTTTGATAAAATCCATAATCATGTAGACATTTGAATTGTCCTATGAAATCATCAATTACGGATATTATATTGGAGATCAATTAAAAAGAATGTTCCAATTACCTTGAAATGCGTCCTTAATGATACAAGAAATGGGAAGTCAATCGAGTTGAGAATTCTCCTCTGAAAATATTTAAAAAAAGTATTATGAAACATACAGCTTGAAGGGAAGCATCACATCTTTTAATAATTTTAACATCCATTTTACCTCGTTAATTGTATTTTCGACTTGCTTATTCCGCACAATCCTATCCTTTTCCTAAATTGAGATTTTGCATTAAAAATTTAAAATGATGCCCATTTTTTTGATCCAGATTATCATTATACCTGAACTTTCATCGCGTAGAAATTCTCTATGAAATACAATAATTGTAATAATGTAATTAATGTAATTTCATGTATACAAATTTCAATAAATCAACATTTGATTTATTTATTTTGATTTTTTTATTTTGATTATCAAATGTTGACCCTACTTGATATCCTATGCATCACAAGAAGCACTCTTCCAAAAGCTCCAGTCCCAATTGTCCTCAGAATTTGAAAATCATCCAATCTTCCGCTAGTCTAAAGAATATCTCGATTAGATGACACGAAATGCATGGGACTTTTTAGTTTTTGGGCATCAAAGATTAAAATTTCCATCAATCCGGGATCGGATTCCAAATTTTGTAAATGCGTCAACTTACCCCAGAAGTGGCTGAATTCTTCCAATTCTCATCAAATTCCATTCGAGCTCTCTCCATGTCCAAAATATAGCTTGGAGGATTCATCCGAATAGTTCTATAACCTCTATTCTCAAGCTCCGGATACCCATTACCGCCTCCTCCTCCATTACCCACATTATGCTTATCCTTCTTCTTAACCTTTTCGGAAATCCGCATTTGAGCCAGGGCTATTTTGTCAAATAAAAAAACTCTTGAATTTAATAGGCACACAATTAAGCGACGATGGGATTTGATTTGACTGACTAATTGGCAGATAAAAATGCCACATTTGAGCCAGGGCTATTTTTTCAAGTAAAAAAACTCTTGAATTTAATAGGCACACAATTAAGCGACGATGGGATTTGATTTGACTGACTAATTGGCAGATAAAAATGCCGAGACACTCCTATCATGAGTAGTATTACCTTTGGACACTTGTGATTGGGATCGCTCCTCCCGAGTGTTTTTCACCCTCTTCTTTGGTAGAATTGTCATCGTTAATTTTGTATTGTAGAGCTACGATAAAATATGATCGTAGTATCAAGTTGAACGGCTCTAATTGACGATAATGATTATTTTGCAATCTGTAAATGATTTTTTAAAAACATGTAATTTTAAATGGAGTTTTTATTTTCCAATTGGCGAATCCCTTTTAATTGCTCTTATATATAGGATTCAATAGGAAGGTGCTCATCTGAGCTTATCAGTTAAATTGCAAATTGTATGACCAATTGCCAATTATAATTATTGTATTCTAAGCTAATATTGCATTGGTGATGGGAGGCTTATCTCGAAAGCATTTCCTAATAATTGGAAATCTATCATAGCTCAAGTACGAATAATAGTGAAATATTGAAATTTGAATAGGGTACATATTTGCGAGTATATTGATAGTTTAATTATTACCCTATAATTATTATTATTATACCTATTAGTATTACAATTAGTTAAATACCTTTGCAGTTTACTATCAGTCCTTGTAGCCTGTATTCTGATTTATGAATAATACGCCAATTTCTCGTAAATCTCTCATAAATCCGTTTTTATCTCTTGTCTAGCGTAATGCACTTGTAAAATCTTCACGCTGAACGATATTGGTTTAAGTTCTCCAATAATCTGATGGCTAATCTTTTTATTATAAATTTCTTTTTTTAATAAAAACTAAAAAGCTTTAAATTAGTTATTTAGGATTATCGGTACATATTGTAAAATCTAACTCTAAACTTTAAAGTCTAAAGATATTACAGAATCATATTATACAGTATTACAGCCTTATTACAGGACTTTCCTATAATATTAATATCTGTACTACAGTCTACAATACTTAGCTACTATAATTAATACGATACATAATATAATGTATTACCTAGGTATGATCATATGAGTGTCACTGTATACTTAACTTTTAAGTAGGCTAGCTTAATCTTATATTTTTGTTATATTGATATTTGCAGAATTTTGAAATATCTTACCGGCAAGTGGGATAAAGATTTCTCAGGTCTGTCCTTTCATAAAAGATGAATGGAACTTATCGAACAATAATTTTTTATCAATACTACGTATTATAGTACGATCTATCCTACTTTGACTTATGAAGCTGCTTGCAATTACCAGTATGGACAATGACTCTCTTGTTTAAATGTCCAAGAGGTTTAATCTCAATTTCTCAACAAGCCCGGATATTTCTGATTTCATTCATTTCAATCCATAATTATCTACAGATGCATATCTCCTCAATGTCAATGCTATTGGAATTCGGCAAATGTCAATTTCAGTGCGATTATCCAAGGATTAAAGATTCTGATAACTTCCGAAGGTGAGTTATAGTTCATTATGTGTTCAAGATTTAAAGGAAATGCGCGATATGAATTGCCTAATCGAGATTCATTTAAATTGGATTGGTCAAGCTAATATATTCAAGACTCAAGTGCAAAAATAACAATTCCAATAATTTAACCTCTAATCCTTTATTTACTTTACTTTCAGAGTAAAATGACAGTTTAGGGTAATATTATTATACTGATAGGAGAAATTCTAGGTAATTTATACTAAGCTTATGCACAATACGAGATACTCTGATAAATGGATTAATTACACTTTTTATCATACGTTACTTGCAAATAGAAAACCCCAATGTGATATTCTAGGCCTATTTATACACTCGTTTTAATAACTGGATTAATTTTAACATCAAATCTAATTACATACGTCAATAAAAAATTAAATGAACAATGTACGGAAGCTTGATTATAATTTCGAAGCATTTTGTAATCACATGATTGTAAAATGATAAGTACAAAAAAGTAAATCCATTAAAATAAACTAAGGATTAATGCATTACATAATTAGTGATCAATATATTTAATTCAAAGTTAGCATTACAAATTTACAATTATGTAAACGATCTATTAATACAGCATTTAATATTAATAAAAGGAAATGTTGGGGTATTGAATAAAGTACAAAATCATATCTAAATTCCAAAAAAAATTAAGTAAAGAATCCTAGGCTGTACAAATTATATTGCATACAATTCTTATGAATTCTGAACATTTAATTCACTTATGCTTTCTCCTCCTTCTCCTTGTTGTATTTCTCCAGTTCCTTCATGAACAGAGCCTTGGGTTTCATTATAGTGGGTCGATCCCCCCTACACAAATTGCAATACCATTTACCTTTCGGTTTCGTCAACAATGAAACGCAACTGAAGTGAAACCACTCGATAGGGCATAACTACGAATTGAAAGCAATTATAAAGATTAGCTTTAAATAACATATTTTTAAAATCCAATAAAATCCTTTTAAAATTATTGAATAACTTACATCATTGTCGCACATCTAAAAAACAAAATAAATATAATTTAGCAGAGTATTCAATGAATTATTTCGTAGTTTATACAAAAATAGAACTAAACTTACAATCATTTCCCCATAAGAAACTTGATCACAGAGGCAGTATGTTGGTTCATCTATTTAATTTGAATATAAATATGAAATGTTAGGCATTTATATAAAAGGATTAATGAGATTGGGAAGCTTTAAATTATACCTGGATCAATTGGAATGTTGGAAGGCGAGCTCTCATTTGCCTGCTTAGACTTTCTCTTTTGTTTCACCTTCTTCTCTCCAGCCTGAATCTTTTGCTTCCTAGGTGTAGTAGAAACCGCTGATCTCTGGGATGAAGTTGAAGCGGCGGTGGAAGCCGCATCAATTGCAGCCTGAATATTATCCGATGAAGTACTCGCAGAGCTTCTCTCAGTGAAGGATGTCTGTGACCCAGCCACTTCCATTGGTCCAGCACTCCCCGTTGCAACACTGGCTATAATTTTAGCAGCAGAAGATCCACCCCCATATTTCTCTGAAGAGGAATGCCTCCTCTGCCTTTC
>JAAZTK010000514.1:0-19851 GCA_036507255.1 Megalothorax incertus
ATGGGCGGAGTGATGGGGGAGGAAAGTGCATGAATCCAGAGCCAAAAGAAGAAGAAAGAAATGACGAATGGATGCTCCTTGGCACAATAAGAATGCATGTTGAAAATATATATTTCTTATAAGAGCTGCTAATATATCGTATTTTATGACCTCCGCCACATAAATATTACACGTACGGATATACGGAATGCAATGCAGCGAATATTCTCTTTTTTAGAAATAAATTGCTAAAATACTACTATCTAGATTCCTTTAGACTAATCCTTAAGATAAAAATCTGCCGATTTTTTCCTTCTATTCCTCCTCAATTGGGACGGATGAGCGACTTCGAATTTCAAAATCCATAATCCACCAGATAATCTATAATGCATATATCGTCTGGTAGGAATAGAATATATTAGAAATACCCCCTTGAAATAATTCATCAAAATTCCCCCCACCAAAAAATCAGATTGAATAAATTCTTCATCATTTATATCCACCAGAACAGAATACACCGCCCCTCCCCTCCAATCTATCAATTTCAACCTAATGAATCGGAATGGCAAATTATACTAGACTCCCCCCTAAACATAATATATTTCGGAATATTTAAGTGACTTTGTCACGCATTCCTCGATTCTTTGGAGGGCCGAAGGGGCAAGGACCTGGCTCGGTTTTTTATCATTTTTTCCCAAAAGGTTTTTGGAAGAAATTTTAGGGACTGGAATTCCTGAAATTTCGACTCTTAATTGAAACGAGCACATCTCAAAGACTCAAATGAATGTTCGAAGCTTGGATTAAAAGGTTTATAGGATCATTCACATATAGTGCATTCGCATATGGCCCCCGTGTATAAATCCCAATGCACAACCCCAGGATCTGCTCATTCATACGCCAAACTCCACAGAGACTGCCGGCACCTCCTTCGCTCCCGCCGTCTCAACTGACCCTAACCCGCCGAGAGTTGCTCCAAAACCCGCAGAATCCCAACTCTCATATATATTACATCTTAAACCGGGTTCCCTCCGAGTGGATACCCCAGCCTTTTCACAAATTCCACAAATTCACACCCGAATCTCATTTCTCCCCCAGGTTCAAAGCAATAATGTCAACTCCTTGCTCAACACATCTTTTCCACACTTTGTAAGTAAATCTTTTTTTTCCATTAAAGAAATATCTTTGTAGTAGTTTTTTTTATATCGTAGTACACTTCAAATACATTTGTTAAAATTCATCTCAATCTGAGGTCATATTGACAAGTCAGAGGAATCAATTCATGGTCCAGACTTCCCATCCACAATGATAATATATATGTAGGACTCTTTAGTTGAGCAAGGTCGTGTCTTTAAATATATACTACTGCTAATCCCAAACATTTGTATATTATCTTTAGTATGATACCATTGATTATCAGCTCTGTCAATCCCTTACAGTAGATATATAAGAAGTAGTACAAAATTCAAATACTTTTTGGTGTACATCAAAATTTTATATGGCAGATTTCCTTCCTGAGACCAATTAAATCCATCTGCAAGTCCTTATGTTAGAAGGTAAATTTAAGAATTTTTCATGTAAAAGGAATACAACTTTCAAGACTATCCTCCTCCTATATTTAAAAAGCATTTAAATTAGCATTGTTTATGGAAATGTATGCAAGTTTCACTCGAGAGTGAATACTTTAACATGTACAGTAGTACTGCCTAATATTAATGCTGTAGTAGTACCTATATATTTTACAAAGATACAATGGGGACGGAATATATCTATGTATAGTAGGGCTAATTACCACCAATGAAGACAATAAATTAAATGGAGCGGAGAGAGACAGAGCTCGAGAATCCCATTTATAACTTCAAATGGGACTCGCGGTATAACTCCAAGTACTACGAGTCGCCTAAATAAATTGCGAATTTAAATCACCATAAAACTCGGTCCAATAATCCGATTTTAAGCGAGAGCCTCCAAATTCCTCAAATTCTTGGGAACTTAACCAGGCCGGCCAAAGCTTTTATATTTCTGGTAGTAGTACGGCTATTGGCCGATTAATTAAAAAATTATGCATCAGTATATCTTAGAAACTTATACATATTGGTAGTACATATTTCACTTATTTCACTTGCTATGTATATGCAGCTACTGATACTTATATTGTTAGATAAGTATTACTTAAAGTATCATACTTTCATGATATTATACTTATAGAGATATGTACAATTTGACCATATCTTTATTGCTGGAAGAAATTTGCATATTTTTAATTTGAAATCATTAGCAGCTAGAACATAACTCATAGCTTAGGTATGTATAAAAGTGCACGGATTGATGAGCATAATTAGTTGGAGGAAAGCAAATGGAGTTATAGTCTTACCGATATAATTATTTCACCTATTACATATATGATATTGCATACTAATACAATATATATAGGGGTATATGATCATAAATAATTTGTTAATTATATATGTATTGAAGCATTTATGCAACTATAATGTAGTTTTACTATATAATCAAAATATGTATGTACATGTGCAAAAATCAAAGGTTCTCACGTCAATTTCCATCTTCAATTATCCCTCATATTATATCATTAGCGGTTTCATTGAGACTATCCATACTCGAGTACCAGTATAATATAAGTATTAGGTATTCGTAATAATTTATAAGATAAAAATAAAGCCCTTGGACTTGGCTCTAGCTATGGCTGTGTTCTACAATACTTCTATATATTATGTATAAGTTTCAAAGGGTTTTCAACTTGATCCTTTTGTTAACCCTTTGGCATTGAAATCCAAATTCCAGGGGTATTAGGTACTTTAGCCTATAATGTATGTAAGTATATATGACCTAGGTATTAGCAACTTATAAGATATACGGTAAGCTTAAGTATTGTAGAAGGCGGCTTAGTCCCTTGACTTGAAAGAGAAATTAATTCATCAATTATGAAAGGTGAGGTCTTTGGGGGGAGAATAATTAAATTTCATTAAGTTGAGAGTTGAAAGAAGATTAAGAAGTTTCATGAAAAATGAGATTTTGACTTTAACGAGGAATATCTCTACCTATATAATCCAGGCTAGTATATATTGTACCTATAGGCATCATGTATGGTCATCATTTTATGAACAAATTATATATTACGGATATATACTTATGTTATGATTAAATGTAAATTGTTACTATGCTGTAATAAACTGTAGATAATATTGTAATACAATAGGTAAATGCCTATAGAGTGTGGAGTCCTGGACTATAGGTATTCTACACTCGACTTTTATAAATCAAGGAGCTTCAAAAGCCAAATTGGATTATTCCTGGAAAGTGCATAAAAGAATACGAGGGGAAAGTTTTTCTGGGTAGAAAATGCAAATCGGGGGATATGATCCGTGAAAGTTTAATTAAATTCCAGATTGATTCTTTCACTCGAACCCCCAAAAAACCACCACGTTCACCTCAACCTACCTCGAAATGGGGCCTGGGCTATGCTATTTATGTGACTTTCATGCGTGTGTGAGCCACCTTTCTCCCGGGAATTGAATCCTCGATCTCTGAGCTCAAATGGGAACGGATTCGGATTTTGGCCAGAGCTAACTTTGGGGAATTTCCCCCATTCCCCCTTGAGAAACGATTCACATGGGGCCATATGCCTCTTGCGAAATGCAATATTAAAAAGACTGCAAAATGCTCAAAGTGTCGTATTTTATCGAGGTATTTATTGTACTTATAGTACTACATATGTAGGAAATGGGAGATAGTTAAAAAGTGAATTAATTATTAATTGATTATGGTTATAGGGTATGAGGATAGGCTATAGTAAGCTAGCTACCTGATTCTCTAAAAGTTAAGTCAACACGGTAGGTACTATCAGTATTAGATATATTCTTTTAAGCATTTCAAATTAAATCTAAAATGCACCTCATGTGCGTCAACTAAAGGCAAAAAACCGGTACTCAAATTATATTGAAACAAATGTGTTTTTAAAGGCGTCTTAAAAGAGGAGGAGGCTGTATTTTTCTGCCTACCTGAGTCAAGTGAAGGAAGGTAGACGTCTTCATACTACCTAGAAGAAGAGCTAGCAAGTTCATGGTTAGAGGAATATAATAGTAGTATGTGTGAGAGGAAGGGAAGGTGAGCATATATCCTTCGATAGGGTTCGAACATGTCCTCATTCTGCCTCAATGTGTCAGTTGTCATTGTCCAATGAGCCAGGAAGGTGCCTTGTGGACAAACTTGAGAGTTGGTTGGTGGCAACTTTGAGTAGTATTTTTTCAAATCCCTTTGTTTACTCTTGAGTGTGTGTGTGTGCATTTAAAAAGTGTGCCCCAAGAAATGAGGCTGTATTTTTCAAGGTTAATTTAAATCCTATAAGTTTAGAATTTAAATTTAGTAATATGTAGTATTAGTATAACTTTTACTGATGGTGTTTGAAACATACCAGGAAATCAAATTTATCTAGCAATTTGCTTCACTTTTTTTTCAGAATGATGGCGAGTCGGAGGAGTCTTCCGGTGGTTATAATCCTCTATGTACTGCTAACTTCTTCCTGTGTCCACAGTATACTGGGGAACGGGGGGCTGGAGCGATCCTCGGGAGGTCATGAGTCGGAAGGAAGTAGGATCCTCAGGAGTTCCTCACTTCCCCCCCTTGATTTCAATTACCACGATTATGAGGATATGACAAATTACCTCAGGACCGTCAATGCTATTTATCCCAATCTGACTGCACTCTATTCCATTGGAAAAAGTGTTCAGGGTAAGTTAAATCTTTAATTTCCAATAAAATCTAATTTTAAAGGGCCTGCTCAAAAAAAGAAGTATTTGGAAAAAGTATATGATTAGAATAGGCCTCTAGAGAAGAAGTTTTAGTTTGGTTTTTCCACCTGAGTGAGCATTTGTCTCCTTTGCTCTATTTCTGTCAAGAGCTGATGAAGATTACAGATGTAGATATTACTCTGATTCCAATACCAAACCAGTTTGAACTAATACTATAAGAAGTAAGCAATGAGCCCTGTCCAAACTGTCCTTTGTAACGGGATTCCTCAAAATATCATACTAGTGCAAGCACAGTATACCCGCGTATATTGTCATCCCTTTTACTTTGCATATTCTTATACACACCTACTAGTACAATATGCCTTCATACAAATAGTTGAAGAGGAACAATACAGTTCTCACTTCACAGTGACATTGAATTGGATTTTGAGAGAGAGAGGAGCAGTCACATCCCTTCCAAATGCACACATCCTTAATATTGTACACATGCAGTAGTAGTCTAGAGGATCAGAAAATGTACCTTTCCATATGTGACTGTGCACAAGTCCTGGATCTTTATCAGATATCAATCAAACTCTAGTCTTCCTGAACTGAGACAGTTCAAAATTCCTTTGACAAATCAGTACGAGTGCGAGATGGGAGCTCGAGACTGCTAAAGATGAATCGCAAGCTTCGAGCCACTGATTTCTATATCTCCTTCAAGTTCATTTATTAAATATATAAACTCCTATTTGTCAATGTTGTGATTTGAATCTCTTGAAAATGAAGATTACAGGGATGAATAAATTCAATATACCTAACTATACCTAACGTAGTAAATATTAAAATATTCAATATACAATGGCATAAAGAAGTTTATGGGTGGGTGGATAAAATATATATTACAATACTAGTTAATTAGCACACCGAATTATACTTTCTCTCTCATCCTAGTAAAAAGAGAAGGTGTAAAATCAAAGGTTTAATTGAAATATAGTAAAAATTTCACTTTGTTCATACTCTAAATCTAAATAATATATGTAAGATGACTTTGGGAGATTGGGGACTTAATTGGCACTCTTTATAATTACGTCTAGGTCGAGATCTGTGGGTAATGGTAGTGTCCATCTCACCATACAAGCACATCCTCGGGGTACCCAATGTCAAGTTGGTGGCCAACATGCACGGGAACGAGGCCGTGGGTCGTGAATGTATGCTTCATTTGATACAGGTAAAGTCTATTTTTATTCCGCCCTCATCATCATCATCATTTTCCACTCTTTTACTCGAATTCATCAATGTCAATCTAATCTTGCCCGACTTGAAGCCACAAATCTCCCCCAAAAACGAGACCATATGTGTTTTTTGTGATCCCCGACTCCCAAGGCTTCACAGACAGATCTTTTCTGAGATTTTTTGTATTCCAATTTCCTCTCCACCCACCCCTCAACGAGTTGACAAATGGAGTTCTAATGGGTTTGAATTTTGAACAGCACCTCGTGACCAAATACCCTACAGATGACTACACGAGATGGTTGTTAGAAAATACCCGCGTTCACATTATGCCCTCCATGAATCCGGATGGGTTCGAGGTGGCCAAGGAAGGGACTTGTGAAGGTGGACTTGGAAGGTATCAATCTTAAATTGACTTTAATTAAATCACGAGTATTTAAATCTCTTTAAAACAGGTATAATTCATTGGGATATGACCTCAACCGAAACTTTCCAGACTATTTCAAGTCGAATAATGCAAAGCCTCAGCCAGAGACGGATTTTGTTAAGGAATGGATCTCAAAGATCCAGTTTGTTCTTTCGGGGAACCTTCACGGAGGAGCCCTTGTAGCCTCTTACCCATATGACAACACCCCCAATTCAAGTGAGCACGGCCGACGGCTTTTAACTCTTTTCTTTTTGAACCCTAGCTAATTCGCAAGATCATTTCAATCATACATCTTTATATATGGGGTTTAAATTTTTGCACATACTCTAATTGCTCAAAAATGTGTCTCTTTTTCTCCTTATTCACACAAGGATACTGTCTTTCCTCTTCCGGGTGCAAAGGTATAACTCGCGTTAATTAAACAGTATAATTTAAACTTATTTGGCAAGCTTTCTTTTTCCCCCCATTTCTCGCCAACTTTCTTCAATTTCTCTCAAAAAAGCCAAAGGGCTCTCAACTCTCTATACCTATAGGTATCACACCTGCTAATACATAGTAGATATACGAGAGTAGCTAAACTTTTCCATGCTGTAATAAGGCTCTTTAAATTCTCGCTTTAACCTCCTTCTTTCCTTTCCGGAATTTAGAGCCAAACTTGGCGTACCCTCCACTCTCTTTCCTTCCTTTATAATTTACACGAGCAGGGAGCACTTGTTTAATTAAGCAAAGAAAGTTTAGAAGCCAGCCCTCTTAAAAAGTCCAGGCAGTTAACTCCAAGTCCAGCCCTTTTGAGGAATTGGAGAAAAATATTGAGGGAAAAGGAACTAGAAATTAAACAGCTCCTTTTTTAAAAATATCTATCTCATTTCAACTTTAATATACTCAAGATATACCTAATCTAGCGGCCTAGCCCTTTTGCTAATAATAAAAGTTCTTCCAGCATTTCCCCTAAAAACTTGCAAAATGAAAGTAATACGCTTTTTTTATTTCAGAGAGCTCTGCAAAGAGCTTCTTGCTTTTGTTTCAAATTTTCATTATAGTACCTTTGTATTATAGTAGGTAGGTAGTATATGTAATATTTAATATGCATTAAATATACGCGTGTCCTTACAGTCTTCCAGAGCTTGACCTCGACGGCATCCCTCACCCCTGACGATGACGTTTTCAAGCACCTGGCTACCGTGTACTCTGTGAACAACAAAAGGATGCATCAAGGGAACCCTTGTAAAGGTCAAACAGGATTTAAGAATGGGATTACAAATGGAGCCAAATGGTATCCCCTCCTAGGTTTGTATTAAATGCCATCTTATATAGCCAAACTTGAATTACCAATTAAAATACCTTCATTTTATACATTTAGGTGGAATGCAAGATTACAATTATGTATGGCACGGGTGTATGGAAGTCACATTAGAGATCTCGTGCTGCAAATATCCCCACGCTGAACACCTTCCACGATATTGGAACGAGAATAGAGAGGTGAACTTGAGTTTCCCTTATTATTAAAAAATGTGGTAACATTTGAAGAGAAAAAGTTCATAAAGTTGAGAGATTTTTCACCTATTCAAACACAAAAGATCGTAGGTAGTCGAGGCTAACTCGGTACGATAGATGGGAATGTAAATTTGAAGTGGAGAGAATGGGGGGAATAAATTTAAAAAAACTTCACCAGGAAGCTGCAGTATAAAAATTCAAATGGGGAGCTTTACATTTGAAAGAAGGGGTTGAAGGGGAAATACATAATATTAAAAGTAATAATGCAAACTCGCGGAGAAAGTAGGTTTGAAGCTGTTCCATTCTAAATTTCAAATGGCTTCACGGAAAGTACTTTAACTTGAATTCTTTTTTTCTTTTTTTAATACTAGTCGTTACTCCGATTTCTGGGGGAAGCTCACCGGGGTGTCCGAGGATATGTATTTGATAGGAGGGGTCACCCTATTGAGGGAGCCTCCCTTAAAGTCAAGGGAAGGGAGGTTGGATTTAGGACGACTCGACATGGAGAGTTTTGGAGAGTCCTACTGCCTGGAAGATACGTCCTCGAAGTTTGAAAATTTTATATAATTATTTCTAGTAACATGTATAATATTTATAATATTTCCAGGCATATGCAAATGATTATGAACCTATTGAAGTTGAATTCCTGGTGGCGAAAGAGAGGCCCACACAGCTCAATGTCACTATGCATAGAGCCTCCGTAAGCTGAATTACACTACGAATATTGAATATTCCCCCAAAATTGATATATCCGGAAAAATGAAATCATATTAGATTAAATACTATTTTTACTATGATACTGGCAATTGGTGGAGGCTGTTTATTTTTTTATCTTGATCTATTCATGAATATTAATAACTATGTAGTAGAATTGATGAATCATTTGAGGAGCTTTCTTTAGAAAAAAACCCCAGATGAATAATTTTGCATTCCAGGATATCGAGAATATCATGGATGACTCTGTGACATCCCTCCAGCAGCTCAGTGATGATGCTCCAACACTTGATCCAACCAGGAGCATTCTCCTCTTGGTCTCCTTCATTGCTAGCTCAGTTCTACGGCCAATATTTCTCTGAATCTGATATTTCTGTAAATATAATCTTTTTCAAGACTTTCTCCATGTGCTTTCACCTTGATGCAGCTAGTTACAATAGTCTGATAAGCTTTCGCGAATTTCGCTAGTGCTACTACTGTACTTATGTATGTAGTCTTTTTTGTGACTGTTTCATTTTTTGCAGATAAACCCCGCTGAAGGGATCGATATGGAATTCAATTCCTCGAATATTATAGGCAGTAATATAATCCAAAAATGGCCGAGGAACACCTCAAGGGCCCCAGTGTGAATCACTTGAAAAATGGATGAGATGAATTGCATTCGATTTATTACTGTAATGATTTGGAATTGAATTTCATCTCGATTCCTCGAGTAGAATTCTTGATATGCTGTATACATATCGTATAAATTACCCTACCTAGTACAAGTACATTTACGAGTACTAGGTACGTTACAATACATAGGTAATACTACAATATATTCGATATGTATGTAATACTCGTACATATGTAAATGTTCTCGTATGCTCAATTTTATTCTTTTTATCCTGTGGCTATTTTTCCGTGTAATCAATGTATAAATCTTTAAATGATCTAATAGTTGGTAGTAATATATATGATACACTAATATTTCTAATATTGTTGCAGGGCTACGTCCCATACTTCAAGAGTGACAATTCTGCCATCAGCTTCCCAGCCCACTAACATTCTCTCGTCCATATTCTTCCCTTCGACTCTGTCAATCTAAATATGTGAATATTACCTTCTTAGGATTAGCAATCTTTACTCATAGCTGAAGTTCTGCAGATGCCTTAATTAATCAATTAGTTGATCTCGATCAAATCCTGTGTATTATACCTATGTAAGTTCTCAATATCTATCCCGTAGATATCTAAAACTCCTCTATACATATACTTATAGTCTTAATATTGTACTTGTACTGTATATATTTATTCCTTTTATGCGAAACTTTTGCATTTTACAATCCGAAAAGACTTAATCGCATTAATCCCATCAGATATATTGCATATGAACAAAATTCTTTCATCATTTTGTACCTTAATTTGATTTATAATGAATATCTTAAAGAGTAAGCGAGAAGGGGTTCAAGGGATCCCGGCCTACCCTTCGCCGATGGTCTTCCCCAAGGGGTCCAGCTCCCCCTCCGCATCCTCAACCCCTCTCACGGGTCTATTCTCATTCAACAAATTATTCGGATCAGTGTTTCCTGGATGAAATTATTTGAAAAAATAAATTCGATTCGATTATAATTTAACTGTTTTTGTGTTGTATTACTATTTCCTATTGTAAATCACATTCTCCCTAAGACTAGTTCATTTATACTACCTAATATCATTATAAATCATAATATAATTTATTCTCTTTCTATTCAATATATAGTGAGCAGTGATAATCATTTATTGATACTCTGATGAAATACCTATGTATTAAATACTAGGTGTAATATAGTTTACCTTAATGTAATTAATATATCGCTACTCGTATTGTATAATACTATAATTTACAGATACTAGTAAGTAATATCTACTGATATAATATTATTCTACTATTGTAGAATTGTATGTATGGAATTGGAGATTAAATAGTACTACGTAAACCTATAGAATATATGGATATAATATACCTACTACTTTGTATTACTAGTACCTATTAATATAGTAAGTATCGATATATCTACTTAAAAATAATCTATCACATTTTCCATTAAAAAGCTGTAAATCTGTAGGCAATATATCTATTACATATTACCTACTGATATTGTTGTTGTAGTAGGTACTCACGATAATAGGGCCTAGCTTTTATCATTATTTAAATTTTAAATGTTCGGATATATCTGTATTTAATTGGAAATTGTTAAAAGTACCTGTATTTTAATAAATGATTCGTAATTAGTCGGTGAGCGGTAAGCGATAAATTCCATTTAAAAAGACAATTAATTAAACTCTTAATTTGATAAAAAATATCCTTAAAATTTGGCACATCTTTCCATTTAATTAGTTGGCATTTTTATCCAGTGAACATAAAAAACGGTGAAAGTGCTGCACGAAGAACTTTCTCTTAAACCAAAGTATTGCCAAATGAGGTAGTATATGCGGGGAGTATTTGGGAGTAGTAGTATATATGGATTCAGAGCCACTTGAGAATATACTTATAAATTGTACAAGTTTCGAGTAGCTGGGTCAAATCCAGCGATAAGATTAGACGTGCAAATTCACCTCCCAAGAGGGTCATTTAAGCACACCACGTACGGTTTTTGGCACTTTCTCCGCTCACAAATTTCAATAAATCCCTGTTCTTGGAACCATTTTTTTCTGGGCGAGTTATTTTCGAAATGAGTTGCATCTCAATTTATTGACTTTTTCAAAAGGTTTCGGTTTTTGCATGTAATATCATAGTACAATATATTACGATAGTAGTAGTAGTAGTAACATCAGATCAGAGAAAGGTACAATGAAATAAATACGATATATAGCCATGAAACACTTTTACACTTTTGCTATTTTTTCTCATAATATAAATACAATAACTGCATTATCTAACAATGAACAATTTGGTAATGCTAATAATAATGGCCTACAGTTTTAAATATGTTCGTAGTACTACTACTACTATTGAAGACTAGTACTAATAACAAACGGTCAAACCTTTGGTAATAAATGACGAGGTACAAGTACCATTGTACAACTGAGATCAACACTTTTTCAATATACACCGATAATGAATATATATATATGGATAATAATAATAATAATAATAATAATTACAGACAATTTCCTATATTCTACAGAATGAGATGAGAGATCGAAGGAGTTATTACTGAAAGATGCTAAAGGCATTCCCCTATACCTATCTAACTTTAAATTAGACTAATTACATTTCCCTTTTTATTTTATTTAGATTATTCCCTCGATTTACTTACAATTAGATTAATAGTACCTACCTTTAATCCTTACAATAGTATTTCTCCTCATCTTTAAACTTTTATTAGTTATAAGTAGTACCTTATATCAATAATATCATCATTTTATTTTTAGAGCACACAAAGAGAGAGAGCATTTAATATACGATATATTACTTCTAGTATATAGTAAGTAGATATATAGCTTACTACAATATAAATCCATTCATTCAACAATACATTCATTATGTGAATTCTTTTATATACAGGTTATATTTACATTAGTTTCTCATTTTTATATGCTTTCTCTTTCATAATCCTCATCTCCCCCCGCCCCACCCTCTTATAATAGACAAGTCACAATAGCTTTTTTTTACTTTAATTGCACACATAATAGCCAAAAGTACACATGAGAGTAGTACTATATAGCATGGGGAATGAAACGGAATGTCTTTAAAGAATATGTCTGAAAAAAGAATTAAAAACCTCTCTCTTTGGCTAATCCTAAGTACGATATAATATATCAGTAGCTGCAATAGTACAACATATTTTAACAATTAAACCCTTATTTAAATTTATATATATATTAGTATATGTAGACTTAATTAGATTTTATCTGTGGCAGCGATAAGTGACGGCAGCAATATCCGCTAAATCCCTCCCCACCCCTTTGATTCCCCCCCCCCTTTAGTTGGAGCAATATGGGTTAATATTTGTCTTCTAAATTTTAACAATCATTCAAAATATTAATTAACTGAAGGGGTACCTACAAAAAGATTTGTGACAATTTTAAAAAAAGAGATTTAAGGTCGGGGAAAAATATTCCCCAATTAAAAACTGAAAAACCTACACAATCATTCGACTCGTTAATTTTGTGCGTTATTATTATACTATATTATTTTGAAATTTTCAAATGCATCATTGACTTGTCATCTGAAAGGTCGGTATATAATATGATCGAGAGTAAAAAGAGCTATAGCATTATACAGAGTGTATTCACTGGTGTAGTACTACTACAATAGAAATGCAGATTGTTGTGTTTAGATATGCTAATTGAC
Organism: Megalothorax incertus; assembly: GCA_036507255.1. Lineage (NCBI taxonomy): Eukaryota > Metazoa > Arthropoda > Collembola > Neelipleona > Neelidae > Megalothorax > Megalothorax incertus. The sequence continues at coordinate 12,913 of JAAZTK010000514.1, forward strand.
AAATCAGTGGGGATTGTAATTCTTCCTTGAAATGCTCAATCTTTTAAAAACCCCTATAGGATTATACAATAGATAGGTAAGTTCTGGTTATTTTTTGAAAAATTTTCAAATGATTGTTCGTTGTAAAAGATCAGTTCAATTAAGCCCTAGAGTCAACTGACATTTTTTAATACAGAATTTAATACATTTAGCAAACAGAATATATCGGTATAAATCAATATAGGAATGCATGTAATAGTACAATATGGAGTAGTATACGGAAAAGTTTAAAAAACCAAATATATTTTATATTTCTGGAATACAGAGATAATATTGTAATTAAGAAGCCTTTGAAACCTTTCACGTATCCCTACCTGTAAAGTACTATTTTGTATTACAAATTTACAATACATACTATATTATGATCGATATCGGTAGTACTACCTACTAAACAAATAATTATTTGTGCAATGAATTTGTGCTCAAAGTATTTTTGAAAAATTGACAATTATTCATATAATGCAATCAACAATTATACCCTATCGTAAATACTGATAAATATATCGTATTATATCAGAATATCTCAAATAATGCATAATATTATATAGGTATAATAATCATAATATAAATAATTCATATCCTGACACACACACACGCTTTCTTTTAAAACTCTAGATAAATATTCTTAATTATCGTAGATCTATGCATATTTCAAGAGTCAATTCGCCACCCAAAAAAGAAGGTGGCTGGGGAAGTGTCACAGATTTATATAGTAGTAGTATATTTGTAAGTTAAGGCAATTAAAATAGTGTACCTAACCATTTTTAAATGCTACCCAATGACTAGATTTTTATAATATTTTTTTATACAATCAATCACACCACCCCGCTTTTATAAATAACTAGCAAATATTCTTTTTTTTTAAAAATAATATTTAAAAATTTGCAATCTAGAATAAATTACATTGCATACATATAGCAAATATTGTATTAGAATCATTCTCATTAAATCCTCTTATTAGCATTTTAATTTATAATTTATAACAATCATTCTTTTACAAATTAAAGGCCTTAAATTAACGGAAATGTACTCTCTCTCTCTCTGCCTCCGTCTGCTCAACGTTAATCAAGTCCTAGGATTGTATGATAGTATTTAAAGCTGTAAAATGTGAAGGGAATACAAGAGACATTGCGAAAAAATGGCTTAGACCTACCCTACTTTACAAGTTACACCTTTAGAATACACCAATGAATGTCAAACACACATTTGAGATCTTTTTTCTTCTTCATCTAGAAAGAAGAGTAATTTACAATACATTTTACGGTAACAATTCCTATTAGCACTTTTTTATTAGTTTATTTTACAGACCTTTTTCCTACCTACCCTATTCCAATCTTATGTCATTTCTGGAATTCAGATTTACATATCTGTTTTCAATACAAGATCTAAAACATTTACTATAAGGAAAAACATTGATTTGAGTGTTTTTTTTCATATCCAGCCATATAGGCAGTTTAAGAGTTAAATGGGGGTTTGGACGAAAGAAATTAAGACTTAGACTTTCGAAAGAAATTAAGAGAAAGTTCAAATCTAAAATACATAAATCAGCTACAATCATTATTATTCATTACTATTATATTATAGGTATAACATTTTAGTTTCTAACATATTTAATATATCATCATAAGTAGTAGTACACCTATTAGTTTTATTGAATGCATTTTAGTAATACACCTTTGATGAATATAGTAATAGTAAATGCTAGGAGCGGCAGTTTTGTAGCCTTTTGATATCGCCATCTTCTCTTTTGACCTCCTCTGACCTGACACACATATACAATTATATATAGTACCTACCTGATTATACCTAGTACTGACTACTCCCAATTCCAATACCTACTCAACATGACATTTCTAGTATGTGCGTAACTTTTAATCCTTGCAATCCTGATTTCCAGCTCATCCTCAAACACAACAAACAAACACTTTTTTCCATTTGAAAGATATACTACAATTTTTATAGATTGTTAGATAGCTCAAAGGTCAAGTACTATATCTCCCCCAAACTTCCTTTCTTTCTAATACTTTTTTTTTCTTTCTTAAAAATCCATCTTTCCCCAAAATCCTCCCCTGATTTTTTTTAAAAATGCACATCTATTTTAGGAAATTGAATAATTCGAGAATTTACACATATTTTTTTATTTCCCCCGGTAAATATCTAGTAGATATATCAACACAAAACTGCTTATTTTGGAAGAGTGATGAGAAGGAGGGGATGATCGAAAGCAAGGGAGGAGGAGGATCCGGCTGGATAGATAGCTGATCATGATGGCCTAGGCGTAGGTATATTCCAACTCATTTCCCTCGACTATTTTTATTACTATATATCGTATCATGTTTGACTGCATATGTTATATTGGGAGATGTTTATTGCTTGAGGTGAGACAGGTTATTTTCAAGTATTTTTTTAAAGGGATGGGGACAATATATATCAGTTTAATAGGGTGGTTAGATATTGTAGGTAGTAGTAGAAGCGACCAGCTTAAGAAAATTAAGCCCTCCTCAGCGGTTAGAAATAATTATTCCTTTTAAAATTAAAATATAATCATATCACATTCAGTCCTATTTACTCCTATAATATTAGTATAGGCTTTTTCTTTGCTTGTATTAGCATATTTTAATTTTAATCTCTAGCGACTGACGTCGGGGGGCGGGGGGAGGGGTCAAATGATGACACTTAACTGGGAATCCTTTCTACCCGAGGCGTAATTTGCCTCTAATAAATATTTCCCATTTAGATCGAGACTTATTTAATTTAGTAAATGCAATTTAACAGAGCTTCGACTTATAGTAGTACCTATACAATATATACCTATGTCTACAGTATATAGAACAATTAAAGTTAGTAGTACATTAGCGTTTTATTTAGATTTTAAGCCTAATTAGCTAGCAAATCAACAAGGAATAAAAATATGGGAGAATAATTTAACTTGGGGTCTTTTATAAAGCCTAATTAAATATCATGTACCTAGAATTGTACTTAAGAATAGTGCTAATTTAACATTAATAATTTATTTCGAATACATTTCCAAACATTTAATTTAGTAAATGAAGGGCAATGCAATGCAAATTCTTTTTGTCTTTGACCTTTAGCTGAATATATACGATTAATTTCTTCTCGAGACTGAATGAATCCTCCAAGTCCATTTTTTTTGTTTTGTGTGTGGGAAATTTCATCGGCAGATTTACATTCGTATATATCAGTAGTAGAATATCTTATTATAGGCAAAAGTGAAGAGAAGAAGAAGAGGAGGAGGGGGTGGAGGAGGAGGAGGAGGTCGGGATGGGGAAGGGCTTCACACGGGTCTTTTTTTACTAAAATCCTAAGTAACCTGCAACGGTTGACACCAATATAACACATAGGATGATGACGCAAATCATTATCATGATCTTCTTCTGCAAATAGTCAAATCAGAAATCCGCTCAGTCTCAATTCAGTTATTAACTTTTCAAATATAGTATATTCTACGCATTGCTAATAGTACCTAGTACTAAATTGTACTAGTATAGGTACAGTAGTTTATAACTTAAGTAAATAGCAAATGAATTAATCAAGTAATTTAATCTACAGTGTAATGATAATATAGCTGCAATTATACTTGCTAATTTGAATCTTGTGTGAAAGGGAAAGTCCTAATGTTTCCCATTTCCTTACTAGAATATAAGCTATGAGTATACTAATAATATTATATAATCAATCGTAAATTCAGCAAAATGGTTGCAATTGCAAAAATAAAACAAAAAATCCCAGCTAATTGGAATTAAATTTCCGCAAAATAAAAAATGTTGAAACGGTGCGATTAATAGGTCATTCCAGTGCCTATTGTGCTCATTTCAGCTATTTGTAATTAAATAATATATATTCCCCGGTTTAATATTAAATATAATTTAGGTTCAAATTATTAAATTGAGCCCCCAAATCAGCAGATATCTTAATTTGGATAAGTATCGTAAAGTTAAACCAGCCATATACGTTAAACTTTTAAAAAAAATAAATCAAAGTAGGAAATAAATGAATAAGAAATCATACAAAATAATAAATCTTTAATAAAACTTAAATCCTTTCTTCAATTCGATATATATACACTTATCTATATGTATATACTTATCCTTAGGTAATTTATTATTTAAATACAAATAAATGTCACATAAATTCAAAAAGTATATAATATATAAAAACAAAATATCAAAAAAAAATTATACCTTATGCTAACAACTTTTGTATTTTTCCGGATATGACAAGAATGAGTTGCAAGTTGACTTTGAAAAAAATAAATCCTAACGATTGTAAATTAATTAATGGGGAGATTGCATATGATTAGACTTGTAGTAGATCTTTGATTGACTTTGACCTTCCTCTTCCTCAAAAAAAATGTAAAATATCTTAAAAAATAATAATACTTTTCAAACCGTTCCCTATCTATTGGTACAATTTGATTTATAGTTTCAGGCTCATACATATTTGTGAGATTCTATGCTTGAACTTGGTCTGAAAACATTATTTAAAAAAAATCGGAATTCGAATCTAAATTCTAATAACAAATATGGAATCTGATTTTGGAATGGAGTTTAATTCTATTGTAAATACTTATACCCCATAGCTGGTAAGTTTGTGCGTTATTTCCCTATCTCATAGTCCTGGTAGTTTTGTATTTATTTAAGATTCTATTAAATTAGTTGTTTTTTCGCGAGGAAATCTAAACGAGTTCCCGAAAGACTAATTATTATCTACCTACTACTGTGTAATGGAGCAGGTGTACTAATACACCTGCTCCATTACATCTACTATTATTTTAATACAAATCACAATCTGCGAGGTGGAGAAGGATGGTTTGTTGACACTGAGACTAGTACTGTATCATAGTAGTATTTTGTTTAATATCAGAAAAGAAAGTCCAAGTTCAAGGGCACCTTTTTTTGACTCTAGAGAAGAAGAAGTAGTAGTGGTAGGAGGAGAAAGGAGGGTGGGCTCACACAAAACATGTGGAAGAAGGCGAGCCTTTGAGGACTAGAAGTAGCATTTTCTGATTCTGATCTCTCTGGAGGAACCCTTTTTAAAAGTTTACCCTAGTAAGGCTAAAACAACCACCAATACGGCCACAATTATAAGGATGCAGATTACGATGAGTATCTTTTTCTGTCAAAAATAAAAAATAAAAATTCGTATTCAGTTACATCTGTATCTATATCCAGTTAAGGATGTCACAAGAGAGAGAGAGAGAGAGAAGGAACAGAAATCACACCACCACCCAAGGGGAAACGAAGGGGGAAAGGGACAACGTGACAGAAGGAGCACCAGTCAAGTTGGAGCACAGATATTTAAGATTTAAGATACATGTAATATGTATTAGAAGGGGCGAAAGATGTGGAGAACATCTCGAAACACACACCGAGATAAGAAGAAGCGGCGGCGATGAGGAAGGGTCACTCACTGGGGATCAAAAGCTATTTGGGGGACACATTTTTTTTGGACAATTAACTAGGTGGAAATATGAATATCTTCAAGTAGTTTAAATTCCTTCAAGTGTATTTAAACACGCCATCAAATGACACTGGATTAAAATGAGGAATTCCTCGATTGAAAAAAAAAAGCAAAAAAAAAACGTAAAGATTTTAAATATACATTCAAATTTCAATAAATCGTAAAATACTTGGGGTTATCTGTAAGTAAAAAAGTGTGAAAGTGAGAAAGTAGGATAAAAAAAGAGTCAAAAAGTCAATGTGGAAAAATTCATTTAATGTTTTTAAGTTGGGACTTTCTCCTTGCACCCAATTTAGCTACTTTCTAGGTTCCGTAGGTAAATATATGTATTAGATTGTGAGGGTACTACTGCTGCTACCCTATCGTGGTTTCTTTTACAAGTTTACATTCGTAGGATTGAATGGAATAAATAAACCTAGAAAATTGAAACTTTTATTGCTTCGTCTTTCTTGTATACCTACTGATATATCAGTATTCAACCACTACGGAATTTGTAGTAAGTTGTAAAGAGCTACACGAGAAGGAGGAACAATTCTCACCGGGATTAAGCACATCGACCAGCAATATAGTACCTACGAGCAACTCACTTCTTTAGATATATAAAGACACTAGGTTTAGACACTTTGAAAGTAGATCTATCTTACCCTACTCGCTTACGAATAGTCCATTTTTTCCCCTCTTTTTTTTAAAAAAATAGAAATTCACCCTACTCTAGAGAATTCCGGTCTGATTTCATTTTAACAAGCAAAATGATACCTACTAAAGTCGAAAAACCCAACCCCCAATACCGTAATACGCGTGTATAATCTGCGCGTGAACAGATTACCAATAAAAGGCCAAATCTTCCTTCCAAAGTTCAAATGAACACCCAATAAAAATTAAAAAATACCCAACCCATTAATTAAAAAATTGTATTAAATTATCCCATAAAAATTTTAGAGGCAAGGCATAAAAAGGCATGCACATTCATTAATCCCAAGTTCATTTTAAGCACTCGTAACGTAGTATACGGTAGGTATTGTAGTAGTATGATACATTACGATAATAAGAGTTTAATATTGCGCCCTAAAGTTGAGACTGAGAGTGATTAAAATATCGTAAAAACAAAGGAACCGGGCCAAGAAAAAGGAAACAAATAGAGATGCAATTTGGTGCACAAATACTAAATTATTAAATTGTAGTAGGTAGGTAGATCTACACAATACTACTATTCTAATCTCTGGCAAGTTAAAGAGTAAAAGCATTCTACTGATACGAGTATATCTACTACTACTAGGATTAGAAAAAGAGATGCTCTCAAGCTTAACTTACCCGTCTCGCTTTACTCTGGTATTTCAGGGCCTTTTTCGTATCTTGAGTGGCAGTTTGAACGTAATCCACCGCATGCTCAACATGGTATTCGATCCGATCAATCATTTC
>JAAZTK010000515.1:0-19839 GCA_036507255.1 Megalothorax incertus
ATTGACAGGTTGACCTCAAACACGCAATTCCTGCTCTGGATTTCAAAGTATCAGACGCCGGAAGTAATTTCAGCGTAGGCCAGCGCCAACTTGTATGCTTGGCTAGGGCCATCCTCAGGAGAAATAAGGTTATTGTAATGGACGAAGCCACCGCTAATGTGGATCCAAAGTACAATAAGTTCTCTAATTAATGTAAATTAGGAAATATACTTGATTTATAAATTCTAGCACGGATGCCCTTATTCAAAGAACTATCAGAAGCAAATTTGCGGATTGTACAATCATCACAATCGCCCATAGATTGTAAGCTTAGCATACGGGATTTCCAAACGCCAAATCCTATATCATTTTATATTCCTAGGCACTCGGTAATGGACTCTGATAGGATTCTGGTTCTGGATAACGGAAGCATAATGGTTTAAAGATTACCTCTAATGATTCTCAATGTCTAATCATTCTATTGTTAATTATTCTCTAACCCAACTTAAGGAATATGACCATCCTCATTTACTCCTACAAAACAATGGATATCTCAGCTCGATGGTCAAACACACTGGAGATGCTACCAGCTTGACATTACATCAAGTTGCAGCAAAAGTATGGATTTACATTACTACCTAATTATTGTATATTACAATTAAAGCTGAATAAGTACTAACGATCCTTATCTACCCCATAGGCTTATTCAACATCTCAAAGTTCAAGTCCTAACTAATCCAGCTTGGCCATAATTTACATAACTCGTTAATAATTTATAAAATATAAAATACAGTAAAGTTACATATTTAAGTGACAAGAATAAAAATGAATTACAACTGCACACGTGCTTTCAATCATTTTGTAGTTACTCAAAAGTACAAATCAATATAGCTTTCTTTTATTAATTTAAATTCTTTTCTTTTTTCTTCTTTGATAAAAAGTCAAATTTAGGGTGTTTTTTCTTTAAAAATATTTGTATTATAGTAAAATACGAAAGCGAAAGAGATGATCATTGTGAACAAAAGCTTAAGAGTTACGTAGTATATAAATACGTAGATATATTTCGACGAGATTAATCATTTGTAATTTATCTTAGGTTAAATTTAATATATCAGACTCTACATCATACAGCATTTTGTATTAATTCTTCGGTAGATGCAGAGTAATTGGAATCAGAGTCTTCTTCAGGATGACCATTGCACATGGATAATTTATTCGAGTCTTGTTCTAGAAATCGTTCCCTATATATCCTATCGCGATGTTCTGGCTTGAATATATATCCGATTTCTTCTTCCGTCCTTTGATACCTTAAAAAATTCAAATAAAATTCATCATTAATTTAATTAATGGCTATTTAGAATTTTAAACCTATTTTATAAAAATAATATTTTTTAATTGTATCATTTCAGATTGAGGTGATCATTCTACAAATAATTTTAAAAAGACACCACACCCAGAAATGACTATTCATTTGCTTTCTCTGACATATGACGACCGAAATTATCAATGGGATTGAATAAATGGCGCTTTATGCAGAATTTTTTAATACTTTTGAATTAAAAATGAACTCGATCCTCAATTCTTTCCCATAAACTCACCGATCTTTAAATCTGGCTCTATCGGTAGCAAAGAACTCCCAGTAACATTTCCGATTAGTACAAGACTCTTCATCATCCTCAAACACTTTTACAGCCGTCAGGTTATCCTCGTCAAAATGGACTCGCTGCAATTTAGAGTAAACAAAACATTAAATTAGATATTTGTATTTCATCATTAAATTCTTATTTATTTTAGCCCGAGAACCTCTCAAATCTTTCAATACAATTCTCAATTCCAAGATATATTTCTGTAAATAAAACCCAGCTCAAATATCCGTCAAAGGCTCAAAGCGCATAAACAATCCTTCATGAATGTACTAATGACTTCTTCATAGTCGTAATGGGTCATTTAACCTTGAATCAAAGGAATTTGAACTGGAGTTTGGTTTCACAATGAAATGGAATCATTCGAAAGTGTATTGACATTGGCTTTGAAGGGGTTAATACTCGAACTATTTACTTAATAAAAAATATACATAATTAATTCCATTGAAAAGCAATTTAACCAACCTTTTGTATCTTTTGAGGCTCAAGCTTTCTTCCATTTTGTCCATTTTTGGCAGACTTTTTCTTTTGTTTCTTCTTTTGCCTGGACCTGGTATGTCCTCGGGTCACATCCCCGATACAGCACAAGTTATCCACTTCAAATGATCCAAAGCTAATTTTGGGTAGCTGGAAACCCGTTCCAGGCCCACCTCCTGCCATCATTGACATTTCACTGCCACTCCGAGTACTATTCTTGTATGTTGACACAATCCTCTGGAGATTGGCAAATATGTTGAAATAGTAATTAGCTCGTGCGGTGGAGTAGATGAGACGGCGTAAATTATTCTTATTTTTACAATAATTATCTTTGTTATTACAAAAAGAATTAATTGGGGGGAAGGGGAATTGTTTTAAAGTCATTTTGCTTTCAATTTTGGGGAAGTTGTGGGGTGACACATATTTTTACAAATTATACACTTTTATACATTATTTTAACGTCCTCCTTCGCCTTTACCCGTGGCATGGGCACTAAAACTGTACATAATAACGTCCAAATGTTGACTATGACGAGGCAAATGTTGGACATGACCCAGGTCAGAAATTGGAGACTTTGATGAGGGGGCTGACATTGAGGATTTTTCGAGGGAGCTCCAACACGAATTTCTGGCTGATTCCATTGGAATATTTTGTGTATAATTGATGTAGTTGTATTGACACTCGCAAATTGACATTTCGAGGAGGTGTTCACGGACAATTGATGAAAAATACTGGAGATTTTGAGAAATTCATTGAAATTGTATTCTGTTGTGCTGTTAAAATTCAAGTGAGTGGGAAATTGAATTGGGATTTCTGATGCAATGCAATGAGGTCGTAGCAGGAATTAGTCATTCCTGGAATTTCCCACTTGAAAAAAACCGTTCCTTTTTGGCTTTTTTGGCGTTTTTATTTAATTAAAAAGTGTAATTAATCGAAAGGAAATTAAATGTATTTAATTAATGTAAATTGGGATGATAAGGGTACGGAGCTTGGGAATAATCGGGGAATTTGATAGGATTTTATTGGAAATGGAAGTAATTCATAGTGCAATAGGGCTAGTTTGTTTCATAAAAGGAGATAGGATTAGGTCATTAAATGATTAGGATTGACGTGCATTATATGATTGCTAAATAAAAGTAGTAAAGGTTTGATAATAGAAATCGTATTTCAAGAGGTCTTGTGATTTGAATAATATAAAAGATGGATTAAATTCTTGAATTTAGCGAGATTTTACGAGATTTGAGTCTTTTGAGATTTTTATCGAATTTTGAATGCAATGCAATGGATTGTTAGAATTGGGGTAGAGTGAGAAAAATAGAGAATATGCAGTCGACGTCGAAATTTCGATTCGAAAATATAAATCTATGCAAAAAATGATTCGTCTATTGATATACAAGTATTGTTGGTTGACATTCATTGCTTTTTTACATTCATGTGACCTTTGAAAAATCTCGAGGGTTAAATCATGGGATTGTTACTGAACTCGAGAACTCGAGATTGATTAAAATTTAAATTGATGTTTAAAAAGTTAGTACAAGTAATAAAGATTAGGTGACCAGATCATGTAGATTTGAGAGCTTTAAAAAGCTTATTTATTGTTCGAAAACATAATCGAAATATAAGTACTAGTAATAATTTATAAATACGAAAATATGTGATTATCTGATAGACTGGCATTCTTTATGAGCTTATAAAATCACAATAACTTTTACAAGTTTTGGATCATTAAATTATCCTTGTTTTTTGATGCATTTATGGTTTTTACCCCTCAATTTAAACAAACAATGTTCTTTCATCGAGTCAAGGCTATGTAATCAGGCCAAATTATTAAAATAATTTAATTATGGGCAGTAAACCTTATTTAGCATAGTATATGGATGGAATTTTTCCCTTTATATAATGTCGCCGAAGGATCTGATTTCCGTAATCCGGTCATAAAATCCGGTTTGATAAAATGTGGAAAAGTTCATAAAAGGGATGTAATGTGGAAGTAGAGATCTTTAATCAATTTAGGATATAGGAATTTAGGGAATCAGGCTCAAAAAATTTCAATCCCAATCTTTCCCCCACGTGTTAAACCCCATTTAATTATGGATTTTAGACCAAAAACAAGTGTAAAAAACCCTTATGAAACAGCATGGCTTCCTTCAAAGGTTGTGTTTTTCTGGATCCTACCTTTTATGTGGAAAGGGTGCAAGAAAGATTTGGATTTGAATGAATTTCCAAATGTCCCAAAGGACAACGAATCTACGAGGCTTACAAATTCGCTGGAATCGTAATTTCCTCTTAAAAATAATATACTATTAAATTGACCTAATCAAATTTTATATTCAAGGAATTGGATGAAAGAAGTCAAGAAAGCGAGAGAGAAAAATAAAAAACCTAGGTTCTATAAAGCCGCAATCGCAACTTACTGGAAAACTTATTTTAAAGTCTTTACATTTGGCATCATAAATGAATGGATTTTGAGGTAGGTATTTATTTTTTCATAAACTTTTCCTTTGCAATTTACTAAAATTTATCATGCTAGGGTTGCTCTAATGATCCTCCTTCAATATACCATCAAATCATTTGACGATGACACCCCCGAATCTGAGCACAAGTATGCCTATTCGGGAGCGTTCGTATTTACGACCATATTATACGCTCTGGTACTCCATTTACCAGGTGAGAGAGGTCACGAGGTCACGACATATATTTTCAAGTTTTAAATTATAATATATCTAACATAAATCATGCGGCAGTTTTTGAGACTTTTAAGATGGGAATGGTCATTCGGATAGCGGCTTGTTCTCTCGTTTATCGCAAGGTACCTAGATACTCACATCAATCCATAATTTACATTTGACATGGATTGATCTAACTATTCTTTCAGGCTTTGAAGCTGAGCAAATCCGGACAAGATCAAACTGGGGTTGGTCAAATGGTTAACATGCTTAGTAATGACGTTAATAGGTAAATTGGTTTAAAATAAAACTGTATCTGCTAATAACCTTTTAATATTCAGATTTGACCTGTTTCTCAACTTTCTCAAATACATTATACTCAGCCCCATACAGACGGCAATCTTTGTCTACTTTATACAGAGAGGTGAATGATCCATTTGTTCTTTTCTAAATCTAATCCTATAATGCACTGAAGAAGACGAAGAATTTTTGCAATTGCAATTCTAATATGAAATCTTGATTAAATAGAGTTTGGATGGGGGGCAACCCTCTTTGGTAAAAAACGAATTCCTAATTTCAAATCTTAAAATAAATCTAAAACTTTAATTATTATGAATTCCAGGCTTCAGCTATCTAATCTTCCTCATGCCTCTTCAATGTAAACCTTTACTAGTCTAGAATATTTAAGTAATCTTGATCTAATTTGGCAAATAATGTCCACATTTTTTGATTAACAGATTGGATTGGAAGCCTCGCCACAAAATTCCGGGCAAATATCTCAGCTCAGACCGACTCCCGAGGTCAATATATGAATGAAATAATTATTGCTATACGAGTAATCAAAATGTATGGGTGGGAGCTTCCTTTTACCACCCTCGTCAACTATATTCGAAAGTAATTACTAACTACGATAATAATTCATTTTTAATTTGACATTGATTCGAATGAACTATGATTTATTATTTACTTCATTTACTTACTCAGGATGGAAGTCAAGTGGCTTAAAAAACGAGCAATTCTCACCGCTCTCTACGTCTCCATTTACTCCTCCGCCTCAAAGGTCATGATCTACTTGACAATCTTAGGCTATATTGCTTTCTCTGATGGGAATCTTTCTGCGGATAAAGTCTTTTTCGCCCTATCCATTTACGAGCATGTCAAGCTAAACATGGTATTTTTCATTCCAAATGCGGTGGCATTTCTCGGAGAGGTCCATGTCTCTGTGAACCGAATTGAGGTATTAAAATCTCATTATATTTCAAATCCAAAGCTGAAGCATTTTTTAATGAGCAGAGGTTCCTTCTCCTAGAGGAGCGTATAGTTTCCGATCGATTTATTCTCAACAGAACTCCAGAAAAGTCAGAGAAGGCTTTCCCCTCGGTTGAGCTCACTAACGTTGAATCAAGGTATGTCATAATATGATCAATGATCATACTTAACTTGACCATGTGCTTAATTGGGGTAATTATAAAACACGCAGTTGGACGAAAGATAAAATCACGTTGGAGGACATTAGCTTAAAGATTGATGGGAATTTATTGCTGATTATAGTAGGTCCTGTGGGTTCAGGCAAAGTAATAAAATCCTTATCTATCTAATCAGATTTTTTTATTAACTAATACTAAATTACACAATATTCCGTAATACAGACCTCTCTGTTACATGCCCTACTCGCAGAACTCCCAATCCTAAAAGGAAAATGTATTATCAACGGGTCCACCTCATATGCAACGCAAGAGGTACTTACTTCATTTTGACTTACTTCATTCTTAAAACATGTTACTGTATTCTTGCTAGCCGTGGATATTTCAAGCAAATATCAGGCAAAATATCCTTTTTGGGGCACCTTTTGACCAGTCCAGATATGAAGAGGTCATTCGGGTATGTGCTCTCCAAGATGACCTCAAGCAATTACCTTACGGCGATAATACCATTGTCGGAGAGCGAGGAGTGGCTCTGTCAGGCGGTCAAAAGGTATATGGATTATGGAGTGAAGATGTATTAAATATATAGAGCGATAGATTTAAATAATATATATTAATATTATTAGTTTATTAAATAATATATGTGTTATTTTAACAAAAGGCCCGAGTCAATCTCGCGAGAGCACTTTATCAAGAGGCTGACATCATCCTGATGGACGATCCTCTTTCAGCAGTGGACACGAGGGTCTCTCGACACATCTTTGACAAATGCATTAAAAAGCATTTGCGGAATAAAATGCGAATCCTTGTCACACATCAGCTTCAATACCTTCCTCAGGCTGATCATATAATCGTTCTCAATCAGGTACTGATATTCGTATTACGAGGAAAAATTTCCAAGCTTATGAAATCCTTATTGGCTTTTGCAAATTGTTTATATAGCGAGTTTAACGAACCTATCAGCTAGTAAATAGTAATATAATATATTTACTGTATTTTCTCATAGGGAAAGGTAATGGGGCAAGGTGGTTTCGAAGAGCTCGTAAATCAGGGGATTGATTTCGTCAACTTAATGGCGTCTGAAACTGATGAGGATACGAGGAAGGAGAGTCTGACTCCATCCTTAATCAAAAAGGAGGATGTACGATGATTTAAAATGACCACTTTTAGAATAAAATCTAAATCTAAAACTCATGCCTTACAGAAACCCCAGGAGGAGGAGAATCTAGACAAACCCAAGGATAAGGACGAAAAAGTTATCGAAGGATCCGTCTCTTTCAAGCACTATAAAGAATATTTCAAAGCAGGGAAATCCAATCTTCAACTTCTAAATCTTGTATTCATCTTTATCATTGCTCAAGGGTTATACTCTTTCTCGGATTGGTGGCTAAGTTATTGGACAAATGAAGAGGATAAACTCAATGACGATCCTCGGGGAATTGAACCCTCTTCGGGATTTCGAGGTTGGGTAGACAGGGCAATGAGAGACATGTTCGAAGGGGCTGGTGGACTTGACCGAACCAAATACTTTTGGGTATATACCGGGATCTTTGTTACTGTATTCGTCGTACTCAAGATTAGAGGGGTGTCATTCTTCTCTTACTGTATGCGAATCAGCATAAATATCCATAACCGAATGTTTTCCAGTGTCGTACGTGCTCCAGTCCGATTTTACGATGATAATCCTTCAGGACGGATTATGAACAGATTTACAAAGGATTTAGGATCAATGGATGATCTCCTCCCTGCTTGTTTTTTCGACTTTATTATGATTTATCTACAAGCTATTGGTGTGGTGGCAATTGTAGCATCTACAAATTATTACGTCCTCATCCCCTCTGTATTTCTTGTAGCTATATGCTATTTTATCCGAGCATTTTACATCCGTACCGCACGGAATGTCAAGCGTATGGAAGCAGTAACAAAAAGCCCTATATTTACACAAGTTGGATCATCAATTCAAGGTCTTACAACCATCCGAGCATTGAGAAAGGAAGATGTTCTGATGGAACAATTTGATCTCCAGCAAGATTTACATTCGAGTTGTTGGTTCCTTTTTATTGCAACTACGCGATGGTTTGGAATATGGTTAGATCTCATGATCTGCCTTTTCCTCGTACTCTCCATGTTAAGTTTCATCTTTATCGAATCCGAAGCAATTAGTTCTAACGTTGGATTAGCTTTCTCTTCTATCCTCTCACTCGGAGGTGTCTTCCAGTGGGGGATGCGTCAGTCTGCAGAAACAGAGAACTATATGACAAGCGTGGAGCGTGCTCTGGAATATGCCAAAATCATCCCTGAAGCTCCACTTGAATCCGAAACTGGGAAAAAGCCACCAAAAGGTTGGCCAAGCGGAGGTCAAATCGAATTCCGAGATGTCACAATGTCATATGGAGAGAAGAATGTTCTCAAAAACCTCAATTTTGAAATTCGAGAACGGGAAAAAATCGGGATTGTGGGCCGTACAGGAGCTGGAAAGAGTTCGGTAATTGTAGCCCTATTTCGGCTCACAGAACCGGAAGGAGAAATTTGGATTGATGGGGTCAAGATTAATGATATTGGGCTTCACGATCTTCGGAAGGCCATTTCCATCATTCCACAAGATCCAGTTTTGTTTACAGGGACAATTCGATATAATTTGGATCCATTTGATCAATTCCCCGATGAAGAAATTTGGAGAGCCCTGGAAGAGGTAGACCTTAAGAAAGCTATCCCTGCTCTTGATTTTGGAGTCACCGAAGCTGGAGGGAATTTTAGCGTAGGCCAGCGTCAGTTAGTCTGCTTAGCGAGAGCAGTTCTTCGCAGAAACAAGATAATTGGCAAGTAGTAATTAGATACTAATAACTACCCAAGCGAACTGTATTTTATGAATTACCAATTTTAAATTTAGTTATGGACGAAGCCACCGCTAATGTGGACCCAAGCACCGATAATTTTATTCAGAGGACAATCAGGAATGCTTTTAAGGATTGTTCGATTATCACAATAGCCCATCGACTTAATTCTGTAAGTTTTGGATCCGAATCTGATTAGAAGTCAGTACTAAAATTTTATATTTCTCGATTTTTAGGTTATGGACTGCGATAGAATTCTCGTTCTAGATAATGGAATTATCAAAGAATACGACCATCCACATCTCTTACTTCAAAATGAGAATGGAATCCTAAGTTCAATGGTTCAACATACGGGGAAAGCTAGCTCGGCATTCCTGAGGCGAATGGCGACAGAGGTTTGAACCCCCCCAACACATATTTTAAGCCAGAATTGCATAAATAAAATTTTTAACTAATTTTTCCAGAGCTATTCAAAAACTGGAAAAGAAAGCCTATATCCTAGCATAGAGCCTTTGCAAATTGAAGAGGAAGATGCAGAGGAGAATAATAACTCAAATCAATCTGATACTGAGCTTTAATTTATATATTTTTTAAAAATAACATTCAATCCATTTTGTAAATTTATCATTTCTATTATGTAACATTAAAAAAAGGAATAGTTAAAATGTGTAACTTTAAAATATTGTAATATAATTAAATGTAGTATAAAATAAAATAAATGTACAATAAAAAGAAAGTCAATTTAGGAATGAAGATGTAGATAAATCCAATTTTTACCATTTCAATGGTTGATAATGTCTGGACTCAATCTTTTGTCTGTTCGATGGGTAAAAGGAGAAGAGGCTTGCATTCCTATACCACGAATAGATTCAACAGATTAATAATAAGAATTTATTAAACTTTTCATATCAATAAGCATTGATTTTAAACTTAATCGTCTACTATAAACAAAATTGAAGCAAAAATAAATAACTACTAAAAGGTATAATACTTAAATAAACATAAATTTTTGCAGGCCCAATTCAAATACAATTTAATAGCCATGCAATTGCATTAAATTAAATAAATTATAATCATTGGGAGTTTTAAACAAGGCTATATTTTCTTTCGTATTACTAACTTGTTGTTCGCGTCCGTTTCTCACTCCCAGCCCCTGAGGGTCTAGGCCCAGGACGCTTTAGACTTTTCCTCCCTATTAAAAAATCCAAATATAGGCATAATTTGAATGTAGTTACTTAAAAAAATTAAATCCCAAACCTCTGCGTTTTTCCTCCTCTCCCTCAGCCTCAGAATCCTGTGGAGTTTTACTAGATTCGCTGATTGAAGCATCTCTACGCCCCCTCCGAAGTGTAGTATTCCATTCTTTATCCTCCTTTTCTTTCTGAACCTCTTCAAGGCTCTTTTTGAAATTCCTGCAAAGATCGATATAATTAAATGATGGAGTTCGTATTTAACCAGACCGAATACATAAACACATTATTAACATTACCTTAAGCTTTTCATTAGTATGGTTTGCCATCTCTTCAGCCATGTGACATAACTGTGTATTCTCAGCATTAAACATATTGTGCATTGAGAAACATGAGATTGAGATCCCGCTCAAAACTGGAGAAATTCCGAATTGACCCGTTATCAATCCACTTTTTGATGGAAGCAAGGTCAACTTGCCTAAATAACAATTTCAAATGGAAATTAAAAATTTATTAATTCGAATTCCGGTAAATTCTGCAATTTACCTTTTAACTTTCTTTGAATATCCAGGAGCATCTTTCTCCATAATAGGCTTAAGAAATATAGAAGAGTTTTTATGCCCTGATATTTGGGTCAAGTAAATCGCGCTCTGTTTTTTGAATATCTTGTGCTCCTTTTCATCCTCTCTGCGTTTAAAAAAAATCCATTTAAAATTTAAATACTCTATTTTTAAAAGGTTTTGTAACAAATTATATCATACTACTTACACATTGAAATTATAATTTGTGCTAGTTGTAGCCGTTGAAGAAGGGCTGCTTGGATTTGAATCCCCGATATTATGCTGAGCCATATGCTGGGCCAAATGTTCATGGGAAATGCTTACAGGAGGGCCAGGGATTAGAACGACAGGTGAAGGAGCATGAGATGCTCGACTTCGAGTTGTCCTTGGGGTTTCCGTATGTTCTTCCGTTGGCTTCTGATGGGCTATCTCCGGTGTAGGAGTAGCTGGTTCTGCTGGTGGGAGTACAGGCACTGGAGTTGAAGCTTTAATAGGTGTAGATGCCCCTCCTCTTGCAGCTCTAGCCCTTGTGACACGTTTAGCCTCCTCCTCTTTATCCTTCCCTTCCTCAGTTTTAATTTCTTCTGCTTTGGCAAGCTACAATTTTAAATTAAAAATCAAAATTGAAGAATCGATACATTTATGGGAATTTTAGATCAAAATATATACCGTTTTTACTTTTTCCTGTTGCAAAATAATTTTATTCCCTTCTTTGTCAATCATAATTTTAACGGGAGATCCTTTTGGAGTCTCGTATTTTTCAGATCCTGTTTCGCCTGCAATAAAATTTATAAAAAATCCCATAAAAACCTCCAAATTCATCGCAAATACTTGAAACGAGAGGTGAAGAAGCATGTGTTCTACTCCGTGTAGCCCTTGTCTCAGAAGATGGGGAATCCACGGATTTCGTTGGAGAAGACTGTTTAGATCGAGCCCTTGTAATCCTCTTTTCTTCATCTTCTTTCCCTTCGTCTTCGGAAGATTTTAATTCATCTCCGATATTCCTCTTTGCCTATTTTAAGCATGCCGATTTAGAATTTATAAAATATATCGTATAAATAGCCCAATAGGAGGATTTACCGAAAGTTTAAATCCTTGATTTGAATACACTTTCCGCTGGGTTGAGAGTGGACTCTTTGACACTCCACTTGGACTCTTGTATTTATCCAGGAGCTCTGGTTTCTTCTCTGGAGAATTAACCAATTCAATTTCCCTGATATCCGCCACACTCATATTGGGAGGGGGAGCTTCAATCTCAACTCCAATTCCTTCAAATGGATCAGTTTCCATCTTATCACTCAGGGCTGGTGTCCCAGTTCGGGATCTTCGGGTATCCTCTTCAATTATATCAATTATTTCAGCGAGATCGTCAGTTGTGCTTTGTTTTGTTGGCGAGGAGAAAGGTTTTAAATCCAGCTCGTATGTTTCTTTATATGGAGAATAAAAACCCAATAAAAATTATGTGCAAATTATATAAAGATCTTCCTTACCTGATACTTCTGGATTTGGTATTTCGGGTAAGGGCTGCCCAGGCCCTCGAGGAGGCATTTCCAATAGCATGGATAGTGTGGGAGCATGAGTTGGTGAAGTTGTCTGAGTTGTACGCGTATCCTCTGAAGTTCCTGCAATTTTTGTCTTTACAAGATTGAATAATTGAGTAGAAACTGGATTCGCAGAGGTGAATTTTGTGGGGCTTTTTAATTTCTGAAATAAAAATGAAAAATAAATCCTTTGAATTTGTAAATTGTATTTTTTATGCAAAGAATTTTCAATACCTCTTCAATCTCTTTCAAATCAGCATCGTCTACATCATCCTCTGTTACTCCAAGCTTATCAAACAATCCCAAAAGCCCATTTCCATGCTTGGCAATATAAGCTTGAACCTCTGGAATTTAATTAAAAATTAAAACAGGAATTCTTGAAAGCACATCTAAATATTAATTTACCAGGAATTTTTTCAAGGGATTTAACATCATATTTCAATAGCTCGGTCAAATCTGGTATATCTCTCTCATCTTCAGACAGATCTTCCTCATCCGTGTCGTCTTGGGCATTTATTTTAGCTAGCTCTTCGGGGCTAAAATTCTCGCTGATTTCCTTCCTATTTAAAAATTTAATTTGTAATTAAATTAGAATTAGAATTTTAAAGGTAAATTAGGTATGACCAAAATTTATTACATAAATAATTCCAAATGTCCATCAATGTCTGTCTCGGGTTTATTCAGATTCTCCTCCGTATACTTTTTGCTCTCTTCGATAAATTTTTGGTATTTCTTGTGCCGATTGACGATAACTTTCATAGACTCCTCTTGTGCTTCTAAAATGTTGATAATTTAAATATATTTTAATATATCCCAACTATTCAAATTAATTTACTTTCTGCAAGCTTGTTCATTATAGCTTCCTCAATTAGTTCCATCCTATGTGATTGCTGAACTTGACCTTGTGTTTGAGCTTTAGAGGAGTATAGATCAAAAAGCTTTTTATATTGGAGTGCACAATTTGTTTTTGAAAAGAAGGCAGGTGGACGTGGGGAGACCAACTCGGAGTCTTTTATCGCCTCTGAAATTAAATCCCTGCAAAAAAAAAGATTTTAATTAAACTCTGAATAAATTGTCATTGCTGCTTGAACTAACCAATTCTTTTCGCCACTCTTTTGTGTACAAACTGCAGTGAATAGAGCATATTTTTCTATCAGTGTCCATTCCTCCTCCTTTGGCTGGGGTTTGAGAAAAGATGATCCTTGGGACATGGTTGAAGGGCCAGGGATTGCGGGACCTGCTGATGCCATCTGAAAAAATACATTAATTAATACTGACTGAAGTTCGCCAATAGCAAATAAAGTTTTGCAGGCTTCTGCTAATTAACTTGTAAATAATAATTATTTAAGTTTTATTGAAAAAATTGAAAAAAAACAACACAAATTCCATAAATGTTTTTGTTTCAAAACAAAAAATACCTTTGCAAAAACACCGAGTTCTCTCCTCGTGGACTTTTTTATGAACAAATGGGTACAAACACGAGCTGGAAATTACTTTAATTATAATCAAGTTCAATTAGCTAATTAGCTAATTAAATTGTAAACTTTTTGCGCATTATTTTTGGAGATTTTTGAAAAACTCTCGGTTTATTTGAATTGAGAATTTTAGCGCTAGCTTCCCCTCACGCATGGTTTAGGATTTTTCTGAAGTTGAAACGTTTTGATTCTTGAACAAAGGACTTGAAACTCTTGACAAGAGTTTCCCATAATTAATCCCAATTAAAAAATTATTTAATATTATTAATTAGTATTTGTCCGGATTTCCGATTCGGTAGCACATATACATACTGCTTCAAATGGACATTCTTTAGTTGACGATAACAACGCTTGAATTTGGCCTACTAATTAAATTATCTCAAAGGCAAGTTGCCTTAACTTCTTCGCTTATAGAGAGGTGTGGAGATAGTGAAAATGACGATTTGAAAAATCGGTTTTTTTCGCTCTGGTACGGTTTTGTATCTAATCACATGTAAAAACCGTACCAATGTTAAATCCCATAAGGAAATTGAAGAAAAATTTCTTCTAAGTCCAAAATTGATGACCTAGTGATATCTTTAGTTTATAACGCTTGCTCAAAGGAATAATTAATTCTTGAAAGAATTCAACTACAAAAAGAAATAAAATTAAAGTCAAAAAGTACCAAAATGCTCAGGAATTCACATAAAGAAGCCCTCAAGCTGAATTGCGAACGGTTTGAATCATTGAGTGATCAACTTGACCCTGATGAACCTCCCAGAGGGATTGAATTTTTTAGCGTACCTCCAACGCATTTAAAAGGGGATGGGACGAGAAATCCTCGGATTCTTTGTGACCGTTCAAAGGAAGAAGTAGCGACAAAGGTGTAAAAAGTTATCTATCGTATATTTTTACTCTTTTAAGCCTTCTTAATCTAATTTAAATGATATTTCATTCATTAAATTCCTTTTAAATAAAAGATTGACGTCCAGAATTGCGATATTCTTCATTGCCCTGAGAAATCTGAGGACTTGAAAGTTGAGGAATCTTGCAAAAATCCTGGCGTATTCAGTTTAGCTGACTTTGACTGGAATGACAAGGTTGTCATCGAAAAAGAAAAACCCATCTCTGAATGTGTTTGCACTCCTCCAAGGAGTGCCGTTGAAACAGCACTCTATCCATCTTCCTATCGGCATTTGAAAACTACTTACCAATCCGACTTTCGGGATTTTTACCAGGAGTAATTACCTACTCATTAGCTAAGCAAAAAGAAAGCACATTCCATACAGTATTTTGCATTCCAGGAAAGCGCCTGAAGAGCTTGCACTTTACAGAAGCCCCCTAGCCATCAATTCGAATCCTTCTAGGGCCAAGGGACCACAATGCAATCAGAAACCAGTGGAAAATGCGATTGGTCAAGAGGACCAGAGATACCCAGCCAGTTGAACTGATTTCCCAACCACCAATCAATGCTACAATTCATTAAAAATCAATAAACCTCAAGCTTAAATTAATAAAACCGAATCCAATCCAATCATTCTGCAGAGTAAATGAATTTGCTCTCGATTAAATGTGAGAGGGATTTGTTTCCGAGACTCTTTCCTCGGGGAAGATGAGCATCTGTGGCTAACCCCTCTAAAATACGAGCAAGATTTGCTAGGTTGTCAGATAGGGAAGTCGGTGCAAGAGGAGAAGAGCCGGAGGAATCGAAGGGGAGCTGAGATGAGATGAGGTTTACCATTTGCTCTTGCTCTTCTCTTTCTCTCGCTTAACAACCCCTAACCAAACATGCACTGACTGGTAGTATATTCTTACGAGTGAAATAAACCCTCCACCCCTCCGCTCTCCTATTACTCTCGGAAGGTATACGGATATAATAAATATCAGGCTGGTTGCTCCTATGTTCTTTTGGGCCTTTAGGGAGCGGGTTTCAACTCATTTCACTTCCCAAAAAGCTCTCGAGAAGCACAGGTCGATATCCATCCTGGGTTTTACAGGGGGAAAATAGTTGAGTCAGACTAGGGTATTTTGGTCTAAGTTTGTAAAGGTGTGGACCTGTCACACGGCAAACCATCAAAAAACCTTCCCTCCCGCACCGAAAAATTCATATCAAAAATCTTAAAAGTGTTCAAAATTGGTTCAAATTCACAGGTGTATATAATTCCGATTTTAAAACAATCTATACTCTAGAATATTCCTTTAGGAAGTGAAAGAATTTGCCCTGAATCCCTTCAAGACCTGCAAATTCCTCCTATCTTTCTTCTCGTTCACATCCCAGTCGCCTCCGGATGAATTCAAACTCGGCAAATACTTCTCTCAAAAGTGTAACTTTTAGCAATTAATTGAGATGTGAACGTACGAACGTATATCTCAGAGCTCAACAGTTAACTCTAATTGTAATCAGTTCTCACAAGTGGCTTTCAGAGAAATATCTCACCGTAAATAACATTTGCTGTCTTCGTAGGGATAAAAAGCGGCTATTTACGATCGAGCCCAAAGGAAGTTCTGGAGGATTGAGGAATATATTACAAGTATTACAAGTTCAGCTCTACTTACATCCCATAATCTCATACATGTACGTAATCAGCATCATCGTAAATAATTCGGTTCGTTTGAGCCGGAGGAGGAGAACTTGAGAAAGTGAAAAAAATGAATGCAGTTCACGTACTCACCTTTTAATGGGACTGGGAAAAAGAAATAACTACTTTGGACTCGGAGATTAGCTTTCAATTCGCCAAATTACATTAATAAGGTTGAATTTTATTTACTTTTGTATCGTAGTAGTACATTGTGGGAGCTATAAATTTAACACATGTCTAACTAGCTCTAGTTCAACACCACTATGAATACAAAGTGTGTACTTTGTAAAGCAATTCGCAAAGAATTGCGAATAGCCTCGACTAACTAAAGAAGAGGACACACTTGAGCAGAAAGTGCTATTTATCCCCAGAGATCCTCGAGGACTATTAATTATCCGGCTATTTAAACCCACTCCATAAATAAGGTTCTGGTTGCACAGCCATCTAATTTATTGTCCATGATAATTGGGATATTAATTAGCCAGAAGTCAAGGTGGACAATCTTGCCGTATCAATAGTAGGGACAGGGTGCTCTAAAGTACCATGATCTATTCAATTGTCCTCCGGGCTGTGTACATGCTTTACAAATTGGATTTGAAGCATATACCTACAAATTTTACAAGTAGAGATAATGGTGGGGAATGTGCAAATAGTCAAAGTATAACAATGGGTTTATAAATACAACAATGGGCAGATGATCGCTGGAAAGTGTAATACTAATAACTGTCAGCCTGGTCCATTACACGCGCGTTAATCCTATTATGCGTTGAAATGGTAATCTCTTTGAGAAATTTAAACGCTTATTTATTCACTGGCTCTCCTCGGACATGGATCCTATCTGATTTAGCAATCTAGTAAGAAGTAGGAGTAGGTGCTAAAGCAGTAGATAAGGGGTTTCGGGTGTCACAATTATCATCAGCTTTTTTTAAGGGGGATCATTTCAAAGACAAATCTTATTTGGAGATGTGGTCAAGTATCTGTACATTTCTTTTAAAGTGCAGATATAAATATTGGCGGTAAAACGAGATGGAGAGATTAGCATAGTTGCTACTACTATTTGAATACAGTGAGCATTATGGATTTGCGTAGACATCTAAGCTCCTCATTCCACACCTTTATTATGCATATCGTAGTGTTTTGTTGACAGAATGACATTCACCTTTGACTTTTAATAATTCTCGACTGTTCATTCATGATATAACTCCCTCCTGTGAGAGTAAATCTCCGGCAATTCAAGAGATATTCCAGTCCTGGAATTCCCATTTCTCCCGTAAAAAAGTTTATTGTTTCTTCTCTCGCAATTCGTCGTAAAAATTTTAGCAACTTTTTACATCCAATTGTAATATGCTTGCGAGGATATGAGCTGCAATCAAATAGCAGGGATTCTTGTTGGTCGAGTTTTGTGTTCTCTCCTCCACCTCGTAAAGCAATCAGAACCTCCCCAGCACCTTACCAAAGATTCATTTCCAAAAAGGGCATCGAAAAACATTCACACTGTCAAAGAACAAGACATCAACTGCTGGTTGAAACTGAGCATTAAAGGCTTAAAGCCGGCTTCAGCCGACTCGATGTCTTTCATTTTGTAATACACCAAGTCCAGAAACAAAGGGTCATTGGCAATAAGATGTTCGCTTACAACGTGTCTCTCGGTGTGACAGAAGCTCAAACTTGATTAGCCCATTTGCATATCGAGTACAAACGAGAAATCCAACCGGGGATATAAAAAATCGCTAGCATAAGGAATCTTCTCCTTAATTAAGATTAGCTAATACCGGATCTCTTGGACTAATGATGCGGCTATAAACATGCCTCTCGAATATGGTCTTGCTCAGATATCAACATATTGACATTACACAATGATACCTGCAGGTTTCCTCCAGGAGTAAAAAAAATCATCTTTT
Organism: Megalothorax incertus; assembly: GCA_036507255.1. Lineage (NCBI taxonomy): Eukaryota > Metazoa > Arthropoda > Collembola > Neelipleona > Neelidae > Megalothorax > Megalothorax incertus. The sequence goes on from JAAZTK010000515.1 coordinate 18,249, forward strand.
GCGGTTAGCCAAAAAGCATTAAAACTTCGCATAGTTTCGCATCGTAAAAAGGAAGTGTATCTTTGAGATGGAACGTACACAGTCAATGGGGGGATTCTTTGTTCTGTAAAGTGTTAGCTCGCAGAATCCAAATGAGAGTAAAATAACCATTCAGAGAAATGTGGATTTTTGAAGACTCGGGATAAATTATGATTTTGTCTACTTCTCACAAGTGCAGGGGCTCATTCAGTTTAACTTGATGCTGATTCCCCTTCTTTGAGGGTGAGGAGAATGATTTAAATCTTTGCAGAGGAACGCTGAAGATGAAAGAGACAACTCTACGGCGCAAAATGAACTTGGCCCTATAATTTAAACACAAACAAGCTCGGGGTCTCTCTCACTCCGAGAATGACTTGTTTTAGGGTCTTTTTGAATGAATTTTAAATGCCAGATTGTAATCTATCCTCGGACTCTGTTTGCAATTAACATATTAGTATACCTAAGGCTAATCCCATCCTCAGCTCATTACATTACTTTCCGGACTAAAGAGCTTTAAAGAGCCCACAAGAGAGCTAAGCACTTTTTAAATCTTTTGGGGACAAACAGCAGGTAATAAGGCTCAATCTCTTTGTCGCTCCTCAAGGAGTATACAAAGTCCGGTTTTTCGTTGTTTGAAATCTCTTAGAGGTTGTCGCAATCAGTGGAGGATAGTCATTTACATTAGCATTACATAAAAATACTTCTATCTCAGAGTCCACAGATCGTACATGTAACTCGGTCCTCCTTTAACCAAAGTATTTGCTTTGAAAGTTATCCCGTCGGCATGCTCATTTCATCATTTCCTCCTCCTCCTCCTCCGCTGTCCAATCCATCTATCGTCTTTTTGCCGGCCTCTCCTCATGTGATCTTTGACTGAGCAATCAGACGGACGGAGAGGACACTTACTGTGCAAAGGAGCATTAAGCTGTTGCGGTAGTTGTACCCATGTAATACTCTCCCGATAATGCAATCTTTATTACTTGATCCACCGATCCGTCCGATGCAGATGTCGATGCCGAGTGCATTCACAGCATTAGCAAAGAGGAGGAGGTGGACACGGCCAAGGGATAGTAAATTTGATTGTCAAAGGAAATTAGTGGAAGGAGGGAAATGGATAAATTTATTATGCGAAACATTTCTTATTCTTCACGCTTGACCAGGGCCAGGGCTACATCGAGAGGATGTGATACAAATGAGGGGCCGAGCTGGGATAGGCTGCTAAACACGTATAAATATTATTCTGGCTAATATACATATGATTATCAAAAGGAGAGGATGAGGAGAGGGAGAAGAAGAGATACACCTGATTTCAAAGTTTCAGGTTCTGTGGGTGACTCGACTCCCAAGTATTCTTCTTCTCAGAAGAAGAAGGAATAACTCCATTTGATTCGATTGCCATTCCAAAGAGGAGTACTCTTATCCTGTGTAGACCCCTCGATAATGCCGAATGAACCAAGAAGCCTTCAAGCCACTACCACCACTAAAGGCATAAGATATGATTTGAGTGAAGAATGGGCAGCAAGAGATATGAAGGGTTGATGGCTTGCACTGAGCTATCCCGCTCTATAGGAGG
>JAAZTK010000516.1:0-19837 GCA_036507255.1 Megalothorax incertus
ATATTAAAATTCAGAAAAATAAAGCATTTTTTATTTCTGGAAGCTCTGAAACCGCAATCTGAGAGATCGAGAGACTTTATTTGAGTTCATTTGGGGTCATTTTGACTCAAAGTTCAATCCTTGGGAAGCCTGTCAATTTAATTGCAATTGGAATACCTGGAAAAACCTTTGTTTTTAGCCAAGATGAAGCCATTTCGGAGTTAAATAGGATTTTGGATACAGATTGCTTAAAAAAAGTGATTTTTGGCCCAGATTCTGCGGTATTTAATTCCGAAAGATGTGACCTCGTGGATTCCTATGACCTTTTGGATGAGGCAATCAAACTTGATGGTCAACAGATTGTCCAATCGCTAAATTCGAGACCTTGGAACATTTTGGAGCTTTGCAAATATTTTAAACCGGATATTGGACCAGAATATTCGGAGAAATTGAATTCGGGTGATATTCTAGAGGCTCTTGAGACTGAAATGAGTCTTAATTTATTTTTATTTGAGAATCTAAAAAAGTTACATTCATCAAGAAATGTTAAGGAAGAGATACCACACCCAAAACTGCCCCCTGAACCTGAAAAACCAAAACAAATGCCTTCAAAAGCTCCGGAAATTCCAGCCAAATCCGCAAATTTCAACACAAATCCGTATATCCGTAAAATCCTCGTAGGAATCAATCTCAAAAATGATCCAGAAACAAACAAATTGATTCAATCTCTTATGCCCCCAAAGGATTTTTCACAAATTCCCAGAATTGACTTCAAATCGGGTCAAATTCCAGTAATTTTGGCGAATACAACGGCACAAGTTGTGGAAATTGGTAAAATTTTGAGGGATTACAGATTTTTTAGCCTTGACCTTAAGGCGGAAGCGGGTCATATTCATTTGATTGTGGTTGGAACAAAAGCTCAAATCTTTATATTTGATGTCAATGCTCTGGGTTGTATGTACCACCTTAAACCACTCCTGGAAAACAATTCCATTAAAAAGGTTTTTGCAAAATCCTTTTAAAATTTATTTTTAAATTATATTTTTCCAATAGTTAATGTTCCGGCCTGGCAATGAGATGACAATATTTAAGAATAGGTACAATTTCGTGCCTAGAAATATTTTGGATGTCAACGCCCTGACCTCGTCCAAATTGGCGGCCATTTTGAGGGATTGGGAGGGAATTTCATCGACGGTAATTTTTTTTTATAAATTCGCGGTTCCAGATTTTTTTAAAAATTGTGATTTCGCAGATTTTAGAGGAAAGAAAAATCAAATGGTCCGTGCGACCTCTAGAGGGATTAGGTTTGGAATTGGCGCCAAAAATGGCAAATTTACTCATCAATAATTGCACTGAGATCCTTCTCCACAAGCCCAATCCTTCCGAGGAACAACCCCAAATTAAGGAAGTGAAGAAAGTTGACCCCAAAAGCGACCTCTGTCAAGAAATAATTAATTTAAGGTGAGATTTTTATTAAAATCTGCGTCAAAAACAAAAATAATTCTAAACTTTTTTAAAAATGTTTTTAGAATTCAAAACAAAATTGATTTGCAACTGGAGAATAAAATGCTAAAATTGCTGGAAAAGTTGCAAGTGGTTCAGAGTTCTAAACCGGAAGTGGAATTGATGGACAAGGTCTCCCAAACGGTTTTTACTGGCATTGTTTACGGATCAACAATTCACCAAGATGAGGATTAGGATCATTAAATATACAAAGTAGTTTTAAATATATTACTAGAAATATTATGTTCTAATATCTAATTAAAAAATATTCCTAATACTTAAATTAGTAACATTCCGGAGTCATAAGATTTACATTTCGATGTGTAAAATATTAATTATAACTTGATTTAATTTTGATATTTTTTATGAAATTTACATTAATCCATTTTTCTGATTAATAAAGTCATTTTGCATTTAATTTTCACGAAACTTTAATGAATATATACGGATATTTATGTGAAATATTATACAAAAAACATTTATCTTTGCAAAAAATAAGCGTAGACCTGTATATTAACCTCCATTTTTCCTCCAAAAATGCAAATTTCTTCATTAAAAATTAGCATGTTTAAAAGGTGCAGTATATTTGGGGGATTGGAGTAGGATCAAGTGGAATAATTTTGATTGACCGGGGGATCTGCCGACATCATATAATTAAATGTGATTTTTATGGACAACATAACGTATTGTGTTATACAATACTACTCGAAAAAATAACACTTTGAGATGAATTTTGAATTCCAGAATACATAGCTGACACCTGCCATTCAAATTCAAATTTTTGCAAAATATGTAATTATGAACAAATTTGGGATTTGACATTTCTAACCTGTTCAAATCAGGAGAAACTGAATCTGAATAGTTTAATTACAATATTATATTGTAATATGGAAATACACAAATTTTGCTTTGAATCTTAATGAAAACATTTTTTTACAAAAATACGCAAAATACAATAGATATAAAATAAATCTGCGCCGAAAACAAAAGTTGCTCAAATCATTTTTAAAACTTGTTTTGAAAATACATTTCTTCAAAATCATTAAGAATTCTTATAAAAATGAAGTAATTTTGTTTATTTCCTGGAAAGTAAATTTTAAAAAGTTCAGTAGTAAAAATTTAAACTTTCATTGAAATTTTTAAATTTGTTTAAATTTTTCAAAAACTGATAAAAAATCTTCACGTCTTGGTGTAAAAAGGTAATATTTTTGCAAAATATATAAATTTTTTTTTAAATAAATGTTTTTATTTAAAATGTTATTGCCCAAAATAAATTTTGACCTTCAATTTTGCCCTCAATGTGCAGATGGTTAAATACGGAATCTCAAGTTTTGGACAAGAATATGTGGTAGATGAAGAGATGCCGATCGTTCCTTGGCCAAGGCATTTTTTCATATTTGCCATTATCGCCATCTACCTTCTCACGGCACTTTGGACCCTCTCAAGGACCCTGGATTTGACCTCAAAGGTCAAACTGCCCCTTCTTTTCGTGGCAAGTCTCACCATCCATTCTGTGCATTTTATTGACCATTCTGTCCGTACTGTGGAATGCCGAGAACCTCGTTGGATTTACCAAAAATACATTTGGTAAGTCCAAGCAATTAAGATATTTAAATCCAATGCTAATTAAATGTAAATTCCTAGGTCAGAGATGGAGCTAGCATTCCTCACCTACTGTCTAACGACATCTTTTGGCATTTTTGGAATATTCCAAATCCTATCGGCTTCATCCGGCCCAAAATTGAACATTGAAAGGTCAAAAAGTGGTCTGAGGTCACTCCTAATCTATTCTTTTGGATGTTGTATCCCATTGGCTCATTATAAGGTTGACCCCCCTTGGTATTACACCCTATTTATAAATGGGCATTTTATGGGGGACCCTTTGCTCGGGATTTATCTGGCTTCGATCATTTGGAGAGCCCTTAAAGACCTTGAGGGCCTTGGGATCAAAAAGATGACAACGCCAATTAAAATTGAACCCGAAGCGGAAGGTTACAAGCCTCTAAAGGACGCTACGAGGAGAACCTGGGGGGAAACACAGTGATATGATTTAAATAAATTGGTAAACACCCCCTTAAAGAGCTTATCAAAAATATTAGGTATTTTTTTTTTAATTTTAGCTTACAATTATGGTCATTTAAATTTTAAGGATATAGGTTCAAATGCTTAATTTTTTAATAAAATAAAAAATGAAAATTTGTATTAATTAAAGATTATTTTTAAGCCAAATACTCCAATAGATATGTACATATTTTAAGGTATTGTACTTTATAGTTTTGAAATTAAAACCAAAATAAATAAATCTTGCCTCGGGATAAACAGCTGTAATTTAATAGAAATAGAACATGCCGAGCTGTGTGAATACTCGTTCAGCAGCTGGGAATTTCAAATAAAATTTAAAAAAAAAAATATTTCTAACCGGCATTTCCTCGTTAGAATTTCACCCAAAAATCTTTAAATTTATTTTTTTATTCTCATTTTTAAAAAGATTTCCAATCATTTCAAATTATTCAATGAAAAAATATATTAAAAGTTGAATTTTTCCAACAAAAAACAAGAATTTTTTAAAAATTTAAAAATTCTGAATTATTTTTATAATTATTTGGAAATGTCTCTACTCAACCTGTCAATTATCTCCGACCTCCAAACCGGGTCAAAGGTAAATGTCAACCTCTCCAATATTAATTTAATGTCCCTCTGGGTCGAGGGCTACAACCTCAAAGAAATATATCCCTACCAGGTCAAATTATCCTTTATTTTAATTGGACTTCCCAATGGTCAAACCTTCCTATTTGACCTCCTGACCTGCCCTGACCTCTCACATCTTCTTCAACCACTCCTAGAGTCACCTACCATGATCAAGGTGCAACTAATTTAATTCTACAAAATTGATCTTTTAATTAAAATTAAATTTAGATCATTTGCAATCATGCGGAACTCCGTAAAGTCATTTGGAACGAGCTTAAAATAAACCTCACATCATTTTTTGACTGCCAAATAGCTCTGAGGTCAAAGGTCAACCAAGAGGACCCATCTTTTTCAACTATATGCGAATCTCTTGGCTTGAAAAATGAATTTTTGGATGAAATTTCAAGAAATAATCCAAGATTTTGGTTGGATCGACCTCTGACTCAGCAAATGTTGAATATTTCAACCGAAAACACATTCCTTCTTCATCAAATTTACCAAAATCTAAGTTTTGGAATGACTGAGACGACCCATGACCTCAGAATCCTCCAGCACCACCCTCCAGAATCCTCCAAAGTTAAAAGTAGGATCAAAATTCAAAAAATTGAGCCATTTCTTATCATCCAGGACCCAAAATCCACAATTAAAGAAATAGAAATGACATATCCCAAGTATATTGGGGTGATATGTAAGCAAAGTACAATTCTGGGGAAGGGGGTCAACCTGATTGCAATAGGGATGCCTAGAAAAATATTTGTTTTCACGCAAGATGGCGCCATTTCGGATTTAAGAGGGATTTTAAAGTCAGATTTCCTGAAAAAAGTGGTTTTTGGACACAATTCTAAATCATTTGGGGGTTTTGAGCTCGTAGACTCGTATGACCTACAAATTGAAGCACTCAGGGTGGGTGGACTACCAATTGTCCAGTTGAAAATCCAAAATAATGGGACTTTGAATCTATTTCAACTTTGTAAAAATTTTAAACCAGAGCTTGGACAGGAATTCGAAGACAAATTAAATTCTGAAGATATCCTGGAGTCACTCTCCACCGAAATGAGCCTTTATTTATATTTATTTGAGAACCTTAGGCAGCTACGAAAATTAAAGGTCACAGAGGTCAAGATTCCGCTCCCAATTGGCGTTCAAGATCCACTTTTGGAGCCAAAACCCATAAAATCATCCGAAATATCCACAAAAAATTCTGGTCCTCAACATTTTGCAAAACCAGAGACCTCCAGCGCCAAACCTCAAGGGTCTCAGCAGCTTCAGGACCATCAATTGTTGAATAAATCAGTCCCAGAGTCAATAAAAACCGGCAATTACTCAATATTTCTGCCTGTCTCTTCAATCATTACTAAATTCGCGGATTTCGAAGCTGCGGGCGCCGTCATCCGGAATTTCAATGTGATTTCGCTTGATTGCAAGAGCTCAAATGGGATTTCACTGATCGTGATTGGAATTCCGAGTAAAGTATTCATTTTTGACGTGAATGCAACACCAGAAAAATCCCTCCCGATTTTGAAAGGAATCCTTGAGGATAATAGGATAAAAAAGGTTGAGTAAATTTACAAAATCTAAAAAAAATAGATTTTTGTTGAATTTTTAATGCAAGCTATTGTAAATTTTGATTACTTTGTAGATCATGTATTACAAAGCTGGAGATACTATTCAAGAACTTGGGAACCAATTTGACATCCTACCTAAAAAATATAGAAATGTATTTATTTGTGGCAATCCAAATTCTGAGGCTTTTAAGGTGCTTGAATCCCTTAAAAAGGTCCAAAATAAGGTAATTTTTTGTACACTTTTTCAAGCATTTTTACAAGCTTCTTAAAGCATTGGATTTAATTGATTATATCGATCATTCTACGATAGTTTGAATCAGAACATCCTGGACTTTGGAGAAGACGGCCTTTGAAAGGCGTCACACTCGCTACCCTCCATCATATAGCATCATTCCTCATCCAGAACCATCAAGTCCTCACCCAAAAGGTTCAAAAAGGCCCTCAAGAGCCTCCAAAATCTATTGATGTCCTGCCCAAGGCTTCTACGTTAACTCCTCAAGCTCCATCTACCGGAAATCAGATGGGAGATGATATTGAAAGGGAATTGGCTCATTTGAGGTGATTATACCTTCAAAAAAATTCAATCAAAATTCTTTTAATGTTATTTTTATTGATTTTAAATAGGGAAATGATTGAAAGTTTGTCCAATGGATATTTTAAATCAAATCTACTTAAATCTGTTGATCATATTACTGGGCTTGTCAAAAAAGGAGGTCAAACGGGGTCATCTGACACTGAAAGGAAAAAGACGAACATAGCTGATTCAAAGGGTGTCCAGACTATCTTTACAGGCACAATTTACGCCAGTGAAATTACGCATTAATAAGTTCCACCAATATCGGTCATTAGCTTTTTGCGAGGTCATCTGGAGTGCAAGTGATAATATGTCTAATTACGATATACTTGAATAATTTTTTTATTAATTTATTAAAAACTGTGTATTCATTTGAACCGAATTTGTACCTTATCCGATTTACGACGATAGGAAATAAATCCAGATTCATTTGCCTAAAATATAAGTTTGTAACTCGTATTTGAATGGATGAGAATATACTCAAAGGTTAGAAGGATCACTCGAGAATATATCTCTTGTATTGTACAATATATGTACATATAATCGAGTAAAGTTAGGTTAGGAATATACTTTAATGAGATACAATATATGGTACAATAAGGTTAATGCTGATCGTGCAAATTTCTTAAGGATAGCCCCAGGACAAAGTTAAAGCAGCTGTAATTTAAACTTGTTTTGGACATCCAACAAGTCGCAAAATTCCTAGCAAAAAAATACTCTGAATTTTTACTTAATTTGCTCAAAAAATATATTTCAAAATCATATTTTTTAAAGCATTTTTTGGCAAAGTTCCTCAATTTATTTACGATATTTTTAAGACCTATTTTAAAATTCTTTTCAATATATTTATTTTGAAACTTTGAGCTTATTTTAACCTAGTTAAAACATTGTGATATAAATTGTATTTCTTAAAAAATGTCATCGGCCAATCTAAAAATAATTACCACCATTGAAACGGGGTCAAAGGTCATCAAAGATCATCTATCAAATATCAATTTGGTGACCCTGTGGGCCGAGGGCTTCAACCTCAAAGCCACCTACCCTTACAAAATTAAATTCTCGTTAATTTTGCTTAGAAAGCCAGATGGCGCGACCTTCCTATTTGACCTCCTGACCTGCCCTGACCTCGACAATCTGCTTCGACCACTCCTAGAGTCACCTACCATCATTAAGGTACATTTTAATTTAAATTTTAAATATTTTTCTTACAATTTAAATGGAATTTCAGGTCATCTTCAATCACTCCGAACTTCGTAAAGCCCTCTGGACTCAGCTTAAAATCAATCTGACCTCATTCTTCGACTGCCAACTAGCCCTGAGGTCAAAGGTCAACCAAATCAACCCTTCTTTCGACGATATCTGTGAATTTTTTGGCCTGAAAAATGAATTTATCGAAGAAAACTCGAGCAAAAACCCCAAATTTTGGTTGGAGCGACCTTTTACTCCAGAAATGGTCTCAATTTCCAATAAAAATGCAACTTTACTCAACCAGATTCACCAAAAGTTAAGCTTGACCTCAAAAGAATCCACCCATGACCTCAAAATCCTAAATGAAGTGACCCTAAAATCCCAAAAGCCAAAAAATGGTGTGAAAATCCGAAAAATTGAACCAATTTTTGTACTCGGTGACCCCACCTCCGCCATCCAAGAAATCCTCGACCTTTATCCGTGGTCAATCGGGGTCAAATTTCTGCCAGGTGCAATCCTAATGAAGCCATTCAAGCCATTTAAACTCATTGCGATTAGCACGGTTAAAAAGATATATATCTTCAACCAGGATTCAGCAATTGAGAGTTTGAAACCGATTTTTGAGGCGGAATACCTCACAAAAGTAGTTTATAATTTTGATCCCCGAATTTTTAAAGAACCCGGGCTCAAAGGGATTGAACCAAAGAATTTCTTCGACCTTGTGTCTGACACAATGAGGTTTGATGGTGAGAAGATTTGCCAATTCCTGGGAGAGAGATCTATAAATCTTTTGGAAATTTGCAAATATTTTAAACCGGAAATTGGGCCAGAATACGAAGAAAAATTTAGTTCGAGTGATATTCTAGAGGCTCTTGGAGCTGAAATGGAACTTTATTATTTTTTATTTGGAAATCTGAGGAGGTTGCAGGAATCCAAGGTCAGTGAGGTCAAGGTACCACCTCCAAAAGTCCAAAAGTGCGCAAATGAGGAGCTAAAAGTAGCGAAAAAATCCGAAAGTTCCGCCAAAAACCCGGATCCAAACTTTGAACGACTTTTTGCGGAAGCTGGGCCATCTAGCGGTAATCCTAGAAGATTTGCATGGACTATGAATTCTCCGGACAATCATTTGTGCAAGAAATCAGACTCAAAAGCAATAAAACCATTCCCATTTCCCGTTGAAGACCCGGATTTCAATGCAAATCAAGAATTTGGCGAAGTCATCATCCGCGAAATATATTGCCCAGGACTTTCCGAACTTCTTGCGTACCATATGCCAAATTCAGGGTGGGATTTCAATTATAGAAAAATCAACGTTAAATTTGCTGACAAAACTGTAGAATTTCAAGAATTTATTCAAATTCTAATGAGGTGCAGACTTTTCAGCCTTGATTTCAAGATTACTGGCGATGAGGTGTCACTGATTATCATTGGAACGGAGCAAAATATTTTCATCTTTGATGTCAACGTCAAGAATAATGTCACCTATCTTAAGGAGCTTCTTGAAAATCATTCCATTCAAAAGGTTTATTTATACTTTCAAATTTTTGTTCAAAATTTTGAATTTTTGATCAAAATTTTAAATTTTTGAATCTTTTTCCGGAAAAAGATTATGTTCCAACCTACTGAATTCGTCAATATACTTGAGAATCAATATGAAATTTTGCTTTCAAATGTTGTGGATGCATCTGCACTTGTCACGTGTAAATTTGGCGCCATTTTAAAAGCGTGGAAGCATATTCAGTTTGTGGTAATTTTTAAAATTTAAAAAAAAAATCATTTGAAATTGAAATTTTGGATTTTTGGCAGATTATTGCTAATGAGAGAATTTACTGGAGGTCAAGACCTCTACAAGGATTAGCTTTGCAAATAGCTCCAAAGATGGCCAATTTGCTCATCAATGGAGCTGATGAAATCCTCGAGTGCTTTAGTCTTGTCAGTCCTCAAGGATCCACCTCAGAAATTGATCCCAAGAAAGAATTGGCCCAAGAAATCCAAAATTTAAGGTGAAATATTTAAATATGTATAACCAATTGAGGAAAATACAAAAAAAAATCTTGCCAAATTTTTAAAAAATATTTCGGTTTTGCAGATTGATTTCCGATTGGAATTTGGATCCACAAAAAGTAGACAAAATGCTTAAACTTTTGGAATCGGTTGGAAAAGATGCAAAACCGGGAGTGGTAATGGATAAAGCCGTCCAAACACTATTTTCTGGCAATATTTACGGATCAACTTTGGCTCACTCGGAGGAATTGGAGAATTGAACCTTGAGACTTAATAAAATTGCTTTAAATTTTACATTTTAATATTTTTAATTATTATACAGATAGCTTAAAATGAAATAATAAAATTTTACATGGGAAAAACTAATTAAAAAATTGAAAGATCCCTAAAAATATACCTTTTCATACTACATCTTTTCGTGGCATACTTTTATGAGACTATCATATAAGGATATGGGTGATATTTCTTAGGATTAGTAGCCCCAGGACAAGTTAAAGCAGCTGTAATTTAACCTTGTTTGGATACTTTATATGAATTCAACAAGTCGCAATATTCTTTACAAAAAATATTGTACTTGATACATACTCACAATTTTAAATAATTTGCTCACAAAATATATTTTGAAATTTGAATTTTTATAATATAAAAAAGAAATTCTTTATATTCTTTTTAAAAATTAAAAATTAAATTAAAAAATATTTCACTATATTAATATCAATATTTATAATTCAAAGTTTACTTCTTGACCCATTTAAAATTCTGTGATATTTTTTAAAATATGTCTTCATCAAAATACCTGACATTAATCTCTGACCTGGAACATGGGACTCTAGTCATGAAATTCAATCTGTCCAAAGTCCAATTAGTTACCCTTAATTTGGAGGGTTATAATCTCAAGGGGAGCTACCCATTCCAGGTCAAGTTTTCATTAATTGTGATTGGAATACCCATCCATAATGGAGAGAGGATGAAAGAGCTATTTGTATTTGACCTTTTGACATGCCCTGACCTCTCTGAACTCCTTAAACCATTCCTAGAGTCATCTGCCGTCATTAAGGTCTACTTGATTTAATTTTTAATCCATTTTCAAATCATTGAAATTAATTTCAGGTCATTTCAAACCATTTGGAAATTCGTAGGATCCTCTGGAATGAGCTAAAAATCAATTTGACCGCATTCTTCGATTGTCATCTTCCAATGGTGTCAAAGGTTAAACCGGAAACTTATTCTTTTAAAGCTCTTTGTGATCATTTTGAACTTAAAAATGAATTTTATGATGGAAATTCATTGAAAAACCCGAGATTTTGGTTGAAAAGACCTCTGACTCAAGAAATGTTCAATATTAACGCTGAAAACGCTTTCCTACTTCATCAGATTTACCAAAAACTAAGCCTTGGCTCAAAGGAATCCACCCATGACCTCAAAATCGACCAAAAAGAGACTTTAAAACTCCAAAAGCCCAACAAAATCAAAATCAAAAAAATTGAACCAATTTTTGTACTCGGGGATCCAACTTCCGCCATCCAAGAAATTCTCGACAATTATCCCTGGTCAATCGGGGTCAAATTTTTGCCTGGTTCAATCCTCGGGAAGCCATTTAAGCTAATTGCAATTGGCACGCTTAAAAAGATATATATCTTCAACCAGGATGCAGCAATCAAAGGCTTAAAACCGATTTTTGAGGCGGATTACCTTAAAAAAGTTGTTTATTCCATGGATCTCCGAATTTTTAAAGAACCTGGATTTGAAGGGATTGAACCAAAAGATTTTTACGACCTTTTGGATGAGGCAATGAAGCTTGATGGCGAAAAGATTGTCCAATCTTTGAATGGGAGGTTTTTAAGCTTTGTGGATATTTGTAAATATTTTAAACCGGAACTTGGACCCGAATACGGGGAGAAATTAAATTCGGGTGATATTCTAGAGGCTCTTGCGACTGAAATGAGCCTTTATTATTTTTTGTTGTGGAACCTGAGGAGATTACACACCTCAAAGGTCAGTGAGATTAAGATCCCTCCACCAAAATTCCAAAAGTTGGCAAATGTGGAGCTAAAAACCGCGAAAAAATCAGAAAGTTCCACCAGAAACGCCGATCCATATTTTCAAAATCTTTTTTCGGAAACTGGGCCCTCTAACGCTAACCATCGAGGGTCTTCGCATCTTCCGAGCAATAATTTGTCCAAGAAATCAATCACAAAATCAATTAAAACTCAAAAGTCTCCGACTCCCGACGAAATCCTCGATTTCAATCCAAATGAAGATATTTATGAGGTCATCCTTCGCGAAATAAATTACCCAGGGCTTTCCCAACTTTTTGAGATTCATATGCCAGATTTATGGTATTTCAATTATAGGGAAATCAAAGTTAGATTTGCGGACAAAGCTGTAGAATTTCTAGAATTTGTTCAAATCCTGAAGAGAAATAGATTTTTCAGCCTTGACCTTAAGGTCACTCGTGATGAGGTCTCCCTAATAATCATTGGAACAAAGCAAAACATTTTTATCTTTGATGTCAACGCCAAGAATAATGTCATCTATCTTAAGGAGAGTCTTGAAAATTCTTCCATTCAAAAGGTTTATTTTAATTTTTTTATCAATATTTTAAATTTACGAATTTTTTTCCGCATAAAGATTATGTTCCAATCAAAGGATTCCATCAAAATACTGGAGAAACAATATAAAATCTTGCCAAATAATGTTGTGGATGCTTCAATTCTGGTCACATTTAAATTCCGCACAATTTTTAAAGCGTGGAATAAAATTCAATTGGCGGTAAATTCAAATTTTAAATATTCCAAAAATTTGATCTCAAATTTGATTTTTCTTTTAAATTTTGGGGCAGATTCTAGCTGATCGAAATATTTACTGGAGGTGACGACCTCTACAGGGTTTAGCCCTAGAACTGGCGCCAATAATTGCAAAATTGCTCATCAATAATTCTAATGAAATCCTCAGATGTCACAGCCTTGAGGATGGACATCCATTCGATCCTCCTCCAATTCTTCAAAAGCAAATCAATCCTCAACCATCAAAAATTGATCCTAAAAAAGAATTGTTTCAAGAAATCCAAAATTTAAGGTAAAATGGCAAATTGAAAAAAAATTTGAAGTGAATGAAAAATCCCGCCAATTTTTAAAAAATTTTAATTCGGTTTTGCAGATTGATTTCGAATGTTGATTCAGAAAAGATGGTTAAAATGCTCAAACTTTTGGATAAATTGGAATATGTTGAAGGAGAAGCAAAACCGGAAGTCGTAATGGCAGATAAAGCTGTGCAAACGGTATTTACTGGTTCTGTTTACGGATCAAATGTGACGCACGATGAGGAATTGGAGAATTGAAACTTGAGATTCAATAAAATTGCTTTATAATTGTGATATTTTAATATCTACATATTAAAACGTCTGTACTAATTTTACTATTTTGTATAAAATAATGCTTTTGTAAAATGTATAATACTTAAATTAATGACATTTAATAAATGATATTCCGCAATCATATAATTTAATACATATTGGCACCCTAAAATGATATTTTCATATTTATGTATTGACAAACTTAGCCTATGATAAATAAAAGATACGCTATATTATAATTTATAAATTATATGGTAGAAATATCACAAATATTGTAGTAATACTGTATCAATTTCATATATTGATATATCAGCAATAAAATATATTCTTATTGTACAATATATTGAAGGATAGGGTACTAATATTTGTACCTACTACATACTGTAATATCAGTACCCTAGTCCTACTACTCGTACATAGGTAGTACAGAATTGTATTACAATATACCAACAATCTGAGTGTTTATATTGGTTCAGCAGCTGAGAATTTCAAGTTTTAAAAAAACATAATATTTCTAACCGGCATTTTGTAAAAATTTCCTTAAAATATCTTTCAAAATAGGTTTTTTTCCTAATTTTTAATAAAATTTCAAATCTTTCCAAATTGCTTCAAAATATTGTATATTTAAATTAGAATTTTGCCAACAAAAACAAGAATTTTTCCAACAAAAAACATCAAAATCATCAAACTTTAGAATTATTTTTATAATCATTTGAAAATGTCTCAAGTCAAACTGACGATTGTACCTGATCTCCAAACCGGGTCAAAGGTCATCAATGCCAACCTCTTCAAAATCCCTTTAGTGTCCCTCTGGGCCGAGGGCTACAACCTCAAGGGCTCCTATCCATTCCAGGTCAAATTCTCCCTTATTTTAATTGGACTTCCCAATGGCCAATCTTTCCTATTTGACCTTATGAAAAGCCCTGACCTTTCACATCTTCTTCGACCACTCCTAGAGTCACCTACCACCATTAAGGTACACTTCAAATAATCTTAAATAACTTTTATTAAACTTTTCTTAAATTTTTAAGATTATTTGCAATCACCCTCAACTTCGAAGAGTCCTCTGGACTGAACTCCAAATCAATCTAACTTCAATCTTTGACTTGCCATGCTGCCAAAGGTCAATCCGGATGCCTCTTTAGCCGCCATATGCGCCAAATTTGGCATTCAATTTAAATTCCTGGATCAAAACTCTGAGAAAAATCCAAGATTTTGGCTCCAGCGACCTTTGACCTCAAAAATGCTGGATTTTTGCCGTGAAACTTTTAACCTTCAAATCCAATTACACAATATCTTGACGAATACTGGCCAACTATTGGGACCTACCCATGATTATTTAATTATCCTGGATCCTGCAAATCCTCAAAAAGTCGAAGGCACCACAAATATCCTCAAAAATAAAGCGGTTTTAATCACCGAAAACCTCAAAGGTGCCATAAAAGAAATTCAAAACTTCAACCCAAAATTCATCGGGGTCAAATTCACGCAAAGTTCAATCCTGGGGAAGATTGTGAAGCTAATTGGGATTGGAACACTCAATAAAACATTTATTTTTAGCCAAGATCAAGCAATGCCAAGCTTGAAACCAATTTTGGAGATGAATTTCATGAAAAAGTTGATTTTTGGGACTTCTGCAAAATCTTTCGGAGTCAAAATCGGCGATTTTTTCGACCTCCAAGCAGAAACTATCAAACTTGGTGCCAGTCAGCAAAAGGAAGGTCTTTTGCCGATTTGTAGCCAATTTAAACCTGGAATTCATACCGAATTTGCAACAAAACTGAACTCACCTGAAATTCTCGAGTCTCTAGCCACTGAAATGCGTTTATATTTCTTCCTATTTAACCATCTGCGAAGACTCCAAGGGTCAAAGGTCAAGGAGGTCAAGATTCCTCCGCCAAAGACGCTCCCTATTCAAAATCCTGCGCCAAAACCCGCCAAAACTCTTCAAATTCCGGCCAAAAATTCGGATTTCAATACCAATCCGTATTTAAGGCAAATTATAATTGAAATGGACTCTCAAAATGACCCCAAAACCCGCGATATATTATGTTCGTTCATCCCAGTTGTGGATTTAGCTCTAGAACCTGGATATTCCTTCAAATCGGACCGAATTCCGGTGTCATTTGCAAAAAAAGCGGTAGAATTTCAAGAATGTGTCGAAATTCTTCGAGATTACAAGAGTTTTAGCCTTGATTTAAAGGTGGCGAAGGATGAGGCATCTCTGGTGGTCATTGGGGTCAAGTTCCAAGTGTTTATTTTTGATGTCAACATCAAAGATAACGTCAAATACCTCAAGGAAATTCTGGAGGATCTTACAATCCAAAAGGTAGCCTAAAATCTGCGAAATTCCTTTCTAAATTTAAAATTTTGATCTGTTTTCCAAAAAAATAGATAATGTTCCACTCGGAAGAGTGCGTTAACATCCTCAAAAAACAGTTCCAAATTGATCTTAGAAATATTTTGGACATTGCGCCTTTGACCTCATGCAAATTAAGAGCCATTTTGGGGAAATGGTCGGAAATTGAATTGACGGTAATTCCAAAATTGAAATTAACTTTCAAATTTTTAAATTTGATTTGCTGATTTTTTGGCAGATTTTAGCTGATAGGAAGATTAATTGGAGGACACGCCCTCTTAGCGACTTGGCATTGAAATTGGCGCCAAAAATGGCAAATTTGCTCATCAATAATAATTTAGAAATCCAAAATCACAAAGTGGATTCTGACAAGGCTCAACCTAAACCTAGCACATCACAAAAAGTGACAAAGAATCCCTGGAGTGACCTCGCGGTGCATATGTTGCAACTGAGGTTTGCTATTATATCGTTCATAACGGTAAAAAATTTAAAATTAATTTGTTTAGTTCAAACTTTCGTTCCGACAGAGGGATAGAAGTTGAAAAAATAGAAGTTGAAGTTGCAAACGCAATGGACATATTATACGCTATTTCAAAAGAGCATAAACCGAGGGTTAGAACGGAGGAAAAAGGGTCGCAAACCCTTTTTACGGGGGTTGTTTACGGATCCACAATGTGTCAAGAGGATGATTAAAACCTGAAGATTTTTAAAGCTCCAAAAAATGTGCATTTTTTTCTAAAAACCTAAGTTCTACTTACTTACGGCAACTTTAAAATTTTGTAAAAATAAAAATTTGAAATAAAAACATAAAACCGTTTATTGTAATTTTTATTTAATGAAATTATTTTATTTATTAATATTTATAAATCATACAATAAATATGTTTATAAATCAAATTAAACTTCTTTCTTAAAATAATATTAAATTATTTTTTGTAATTTGAGTAAAATCTACACCAAGTATTTTTAAAAATTTTATTCTTTAATTTCTTCCACTGTTTGCTGCCAACTTTTATCCAAAGGCTCTCTTTTAAAACTAATTCTGGTATTTGGAGTAATTTTTCCCATAAGATTTCCATCTGGCCCAATTGGAGCAAATCTCGTGAATATTTCACTCAGCTTTCCGAGTTGGATAAATTTTAAAGATTCGATTTTTAAAAGTTCCTCTACATCTTCCCTTGTTAACATAGGAGTAATTCCCAATAATATCAGATCTTGTAAATTTGAGACACGGATAAAATCATTAATCCAGTCGCCAGAAATATTACACGACTGAAGGAGCAATATCCTTAACCCGGGCAAATTGGGGAATGTTCCGGGAAAAGATACATCTAGGCTAAACAGCCTTAAATCCTGCAAATTTGAATAACCGAACAAATCAGCCATTTTGAATAAACATACATCCTCTCGTCTCGCATTCATTGACCCAAAATATACACATTTTTTACTTATTTTGCCCTAAAATTTAAGAAATATTTAAAAAAAGTGAACAAAGTCAATAAATTTTATTTTTAAATTACCAATATGTGTTTAAATTTTAATTTTTGAATGGATATGAATTTGTTGAGGATGGCTGGAACTCTCATTGTTGCAATATCCGTGCAAATTAATGTAGTCACTTTTGTATTTTCAATTGGGGAATTTAATATGTAATCAAAATTCCTATTGTTCAAATGGAATTCTCCATGCTCAACGGGTAACGCAGATTGGGCCCAAGGTGTGCCAAAAGACTTCCTTTCAAATACAATTTTAGAATTTTGTTTAATTTCCCCCATGGGATTTCCATCCGGCCCAATTGGTGTTAAGGAACTCGTAAATATATCCCGTTTGTTGTGTTTAGATAGTTTGATGTAATTCAAGGATTTGATCCTTAAAATCCCCTCAACATCTCCTTTTGTTAAAGGTGGAGTAATTCCACGTAATCTCACATCTTCCAAAGTTAAAGAAGAGGTTAAGGCATCCATAAAGTTACCAATCACCGAACAAAATATTATTTCAAATATTTCCAATTTGGGCAAATTTTTGGTAAATGAAAAACTTTGTTCAAATTCCACCTCCACATTTTCCAGGCACAAATGATCCAATTCTTCAAATCCCTTTAAATCAATCATTTTTAATAAACAATCATCCTGTTCTGGATCTTTTTTTCTTTCGAAAAAAGACAAAAATGATTTTTTTGGTTGCTCAAAAATTAAACATTTGCCCTCCTCGCTCTAAAATATTGAAATATTTATAAATGTATTTTTCGTATAATATTAAAACATTTATTTATTTAACCATATGATGCCATAATTCCAAACGTTGAATTTTTTTGAATTTTTTCTGGATATCGGGAATTCTCCGTGTGGAAATATTGGAGCAATTTAACCAGCCAACAGAGTAATTTAAATTTGGAGAATTCAAGACTAAATCTACATTATCTTGAGTTAAATTAAATATATAATCCCCAATGTCAAGAAATTCGATGGTTTGAACCCAGGGCTGGTCAAATGACTCTCTCCTAAATTCAATTTTTGCATTTTGGGTTATTTTTTCCATTGACCTTCCATCTGGACCAATTGGTGTGAAGCAAGTGGCGAAGATTTCCCTATAATGTTTCCCCAATAGGATGAATTTTAATGTTTTAATTCTTAAAAGTGTTTCTACATCTTCCTTTGTTAAACACGGGGCAATCCCATATAATCTCAGATCTTCCAAATTTCCCCGGCTGATGATATTATTAATAAAATCTCCAGAAATATCACAATTATCAACAAGTAATTTAATTAACCCGGCCAAATACGGGAATCTTTCAGGAAAAGCCATTTGAATGCCACGAAGCTCTAAATTTTAAGGTTCGGATGTCCCGCCAAATCCTTCATTTTGAATGAACAAACCTCTTCTTTCTTCCCATCCGATATAGACTCTAGATACCTACAATCTCCCATTATGGACTAAAAACAAAACTTGAATTAAAATCTATAAAATTTATTGTTTAAAATTCACCTCTTCATGAAAAAATTCAAAAGTTTCGATGGATTTGAATTTTTTGAGGATTTGAGGAACCCTCCTCGTTGAAATATTTACACATTCAAGATCCTTGACCGTGTAATTCTCATTTGCAAAATTCAAAATTGCCTCCAAATTTTCTCCATTCAAAATATATTTTGATTCAACAATTTCGATTTCAGATACATTTTGAAGCGAAACATTTTTACTTGATCCTTTTCTATAAATATTATTATATTTCGATTCTAAAAAAATTTTGAAAATAAAATCAGGTCTTACGCCGAATTTTGGTCAATTTTTAATTTTGCGGAATAAAATCTCTCGGAATTTAAACTTGAACATTGACCCTCAAATATGTGTATAATTTTATTTTGATCTGAAAAATCCAAATTAAATTTTCCTTTCCTCATATTATCGAGGATTATTTTAATATTTGCAAAAGATGGCCGCTTTCTCTCTTCAACAAAAATATCAGCCAAAAGCTTTTTGATCCCTTCTGGTATTCCTTGGTCCATTTCATAGCACATTGGATTCTTTCCTTCGCTAATGGCTTGCTTCACTTGCTAAAAAATATTTAAATTATAAAGAAATTGTAAATTATAGTATTTTAATAATATTTCCTAATACTTCATTATTCATATTTCCATACGGGGTTTCCCCATTGTTCCAAATCTCCCAAATTGTGACCCCAAAAGACCAAATATCCGAAGATTTGCTGAATTTACCACCAATTTGGAGACATTCTCGGGGGATCCACCTCCAAGGCCTTATTGTGGCGTCCGTAATCTGCAAATTCAGCTAAGAATTAGGACCATATTAACAATAAAATATGATTTTACTGTGTAATGGTCATGATTTTGGTCAATTAATCGACTCAGTCCAAAATCAGCAATTTTTGCCTTATTTTTTGAATCTACAAGAACATTTCGGGCAGCCAGATCCCTATGAATTATATCCAGGTCGTGGATATAGTCCATTCCAAGTGAAATATCATGGGAAATTCCCAAAAGTGTTTCCTGAAATATTTAAGTCATTTTTTAGAAATTAACAAAACATTTATCATTAAAACAAATTATTACAACGCTTGGATTTTGATTCTGAACAAATGTACGCGAATCTCCATCGAGGTACTCGAATAATAAGTTAATCCCTATATCTGTAAAATATATTTTATTTTTTTAATAAAATGATAATAAATATAATAAATTTTAAATATATCAGTATATATAAATTACCAGAGTCTTCTTCTTGTAAAACTCCAAATAAATTAATAACTATTTTTATTTTTCAGCTTTATTGCCCAAATCGATGATTATGAAATTATTCGGGGGAATTGAAATTTCAGGAAACTTAAAATGAAATAAACTTGTAATTTAAAATGAATAAGGACCCTATAATAGAATATGGCAAGTCGGATGTAATTCGAGGTCGTAAAATTGGGAGCGGATCATTTGGGAAAGTTTTTGAAGGCAAAATTTATTTATCAAAACTAATTAAAATATATTAAAATTATATTTAATTTTAGGGACTTTGAAGGGTCAAAAAATAGCAATAAAAGTTCCAAGGGATAAATTAAGGGATGATATAATGAACGAGCTCCAATTCCTCGCCAAATTAAAACATCCAAATGTTATA
>JAAZTK010000517.1:0-19827 GCA_036507255.1 Megalothorax incertus
CACATTTCCAATCTTTAATCCGATTTCCCGATCAAAGTCAAGCGTAAACAAATAAACGAGATGAAAGAATTCCAATTTTTGAGGGGTAAACACATGCAATTTGATTCTGTATCATGAAAGGAGTCCCGTTTTTTGAAGGGGGTTTTGGTAAATGTATTTTTTCCATCATGCAGACTTCAAACATAGTACATTGATATTCAAATTGGGATCTTTAAGGGATCTGGCGAAGATCTTTGAAGGATATGCATTTTTTTTCACTTGGAAAAATCGCCCCAAAAAAACTTATGAATAAATATCCTCACCAAAAAACAAGCTATTCCCATTTGAGGGCCTACAATGTGGTCCTGATATATCGTACCTACGTATATTTGCATAAAGATATGGGATTGGGGCTCAAGTTGGTTATTTACTCGAATTGAGAGCAAAGTAAGGGGAGGGAATTGGGGGAACTTTGCTCCAAAAAACTTTAAACTTTTAATACAAATTGCAAACTTTTAGATTCATTTCCGCCCCCAAATAATACGTGATAGTCTCAAATATCAGGGTTCATATTTAGTTAAAAAGTGGTTTTTATCGTACCTAGAGTTGAAATATTTCCCAATTTTGAGCAATAAACTCATCATTAAAGATTTCGGCCCATTGGGTACCCGTACGTCTGTTAAGAACCAGAAATCCAAAGTGCGTAAAAATCCGGTAAATTACAGGCGGTATATCCCGGAAAATTACCCATGTTTTTACCTTTTTTGGCATATTTCTTCAAACTCTCTCTCAAATGCGGAATTTCCGGTTAAGACCTCTCGCCATCGCATTTTTTTTGGAGAATTGTCGGTTTTATACTACTTTTAGCTTTTACCGCTTTATATTTACTCTTTTACCACCGGAATTCTTTAAAAGGGCCTGGGGTTAATGGGAAATAAAGTGGAAATGACCACCCTGTTTGAGCCAATATGTAATTTCCCTTTTGTTTCTAGCACTGCTCGTCTTTTTCGTCCCCTCCGATTCCGGGGAGAAGGTGACCCTTGGTATATCCGCCCTCCTATCCATGACTGTATTCCTTAATGACCATTCGGGAAAGTCTTCCCCCTACAGAAAACACGCCCCTCATAAGTAAGGTCCTTCTACAAATACAGTTCATAATATCCCTGCAATCTATAAATTCTAAAACTCTAAAATTCTAAATCTAAAATCCTCAAGGTCTTTATTACGGCGTCTCAATTTGCATTGTCACCTTTGCATCAGCATTCGCCGTCTTCACACTCAACATTCACCATCGAGGATTCCGTGGCGTAGCAGTCCCACGATGGCTCCGTTTTCTAGTTCTCAAATTCTTTGCAAAGGTACTCCTCATGCAAACAGGTCACGAAGAGGAAATGGTCAATGATGATGGTGATCTCCTCAAGCCAGTCCAACCAGAGGTTCCAGATGATCTTCGTGAAACCTTTCAAGAACTTCGAGATCAGCTTAATGGGTTACATCCATCTCTGGGATATCGTCTAGATTCGGAAAGCGTGAGGAAATTTGATGATTCCCGAGTTTCTCCACGATTTTATGGTAGAGGTCGCGTGGCTAATGTGAGCCTCGTACAACATCGGGGTAACCCTGATGGATCTGATATTGAGGAAAGATTCCAAAGGATATCAGGGAAGATTCTTGAGTCTTTGGCAAGATGTGAGAACAAGACGGCAGTGGCGGCTGCCGTAGACCGGAATCAGGTCATGTGGAAGATGGTGGCACTCGTTATGGACCGGTTATTATTTTGGTTATTTTTGATTATCACTGTGTCTGCATCTACCACCATCCTACTCAGCTCTCCATATATATTGAATTGAGAAGGAAGACCCGAGGCGAAGATGCGGGCCACTGTTTTATAGAATTTGATTGATTCTTATCGATCCAAGAAGATTCAAGAATCGAATGGGATTCTGGCCGAATTTTTATGATTGATTTATTTCATTCAAGTTTCAACATCAGCATATATTCATGAGGTTTTTTGTCAGTTTGTGCGTTTTGTTTTGTAAAAGATTCGATTGGGTAAGCTGAGCTTACTCTTTTGAAATTCAAATTATCTAACCTACGATAATTATATGGGTAGGAAATAATAAAAATTAATTCATGGATGCTACGAAGTAATACGATGGTATAGCATGTCCTTTAGAATTGTAATAGAATAGAAAAATACTATAATAGTTATATATAAATTCTAATACTTTGTAAACAATAAAGTTAATTAATTTAATGCATTTAAGTAAGGAATACTGATATAATATTTGAGGGCTTTTATGTACAGTAGGTTAATCAGTTAAATGTAAACATTAATAAAGTGAAGGTCAATTTAAATATTACAGAATTCTAAAATAATCCAATTATTCCTCAATACAAAAATATTTCAATTTATTAGAGTTAACGGTCTCAAATTAGGGCTAATAATTAGTGGATTGCACAGCACTTGGCAAGCGTCATTGCGTGAATCCATCCAATTCTTGATTAAATGATAGATAGCAATTTAATGGTTTCTGAAACTTGCAATCCATAATCCAAATTTCTAGTTAAATCAAGGTCACTGAATAGAAATATGACCTCGGAGGCTCGGATAATTGGATTAATTTTTTAATTATCAGAAATTTGATATTTGGTGGAAATCTGATCTTGCTGGAGGACAACTAGAAAGTCGATAAAAGTTGGGTACTCAAAATTCAAGTTATCATTGCATTGAATATTGATACATATTACTAGATGGATTGACAAATAGATATATGATGCATGTGGGGTAAATTCACAACTAATTCATAATTAATTAAATTATTACTAGCTAATATTATTTAAATATTAGTAATTCCATCATGAGTCAAAGTCACTCAAAAGTGCTCAAAGAACGGTTTCTAAAAAGAACGCCGTATGCCTAATACATGGGAATATATAGCGCAAAAATCAGATTTAGAATCAGGCAATCCATTGTAAAAATATCAAAGTTCAAATTTTCAATGGATTGCCTAATTTCTAAACTTTTTAGGATCATTTAAAAAAAATTTTTTTACAACTTCCGGTTTCGGCGATTTACATTTCATTAAAATGACCACATTTTAAGCCTTTAAGGGCACTCATTCATAAAGTTAACTCTCCTTTTAACTTTGTGTCAAATACTTTGTATTTTATCAACCAATCGAGTCGGCAACTTTTGGCTTGCCAAGTTTGGATCTCCAACCAACTTGAATTTGAGGTAATTTGGTAAATTATTAATTAACCGAGAGTATTGTCTTTGTTTTTAAATATTTTTGGTAATTGATTGCATTAATTTAACTAAGAATAAATAACTACCTTTGTTTATGGTTTTACAGCTAGTACTCCTACTACTCGAGCTTGGCTAGCTCCTACAAAAATGGACCAAGATCCTCAACAATTTAACGCCAATCAAATGTCACAAGGGGATGTCAAGATGGAAGTGGATGACACTGAGGAACCTTCAACACCATCAAATGGATGGGCACCCACTCGTGAGGGAGATAAACGTGACATCCCCGACAAGTCCTCACTTTTGGTGGTCCTCTCCTTCCTCAAAAAGCACAATCTAAAGGTTTGGTCATTATGACCAAAATTAATACAATTTAAATAGCTTAAAATCAATTATAATTAATTAGAGTTGCTTAAAATAAATTGTACATTTATTTACAGGACACGGAGAACCTCCTCAAAAGGGAATCAGGGCTATCAGACTCGGATCTTATCAATTCCGGCTCTACTCCACTTGATTCCGATGTCCAGTCAGCTCTTTCCTCATATGCGAGTGACGAGAACCCTGACGAGTACACGGATGCTTATAACCAGCTTAAGAATTATATTGATTCCTCCCTGGATGCTTATAAAGTACGTACTTTGAAAAGATATAAGCATTTCTGATACAATATTAATTAATTTAATCATTTAATTAAACAGTATGAAGCTGGACAAATCCTCTGGCCTGTATTTGTACACATGTACCTTGAGCTAGTGTACAATGAGCATGAGACACAGGCTCAAACCTTTTTTATCCGATTCTCAAAGATGCAAGAAACTTTTTATGAACGAGATCTTATATCTCTTGGCTTAATTTGGAAGAAAGATCATCTCCTCAACACTGACCATCCTTTTAAGCCCCTTAGCTCATGCATAACTGGAGGAAAAAGTGGTATTTCTTATCTTAAAATCTTTGAAATATTTCAAAATTAATTTGTACTTGTTTTTCAATTTTTTTTAAAGGTTCTTTATATGTTGGTAAGCTTTGAAATGAAATCTATAATCTTTGAAGCTATATTTTATCTTTCTTTTTCAGTACGAATGTCACGAGAAGCTCAAAGCCTTTTAAAGCGATTCCTCCAGGAAAAAAGACTCAAATTGATCCAGAATATCGTTCAAGAACGTATGTTTATCGATGTTTACGATGGTGTACCTCGTGGGAAGGCTGCAATACATGCTATAGCTGGGTAAGTTTGCTTTAAATTCATTTTAGAATATTCTGCAATGTTATTATATTAATTTCAATGGGATTTGCTAGACATTGGATGGGAGAAGCTCTTAAGCATGAAAATAAGGCCAAAGTATATTATGGACTTCTCCGTGAGCCTGATCTACAAAATGTCAATGTACATTTGGAAGAGGATGAAGAAGAAGAAGGGGGTGGTGGTGGTGGAGGCGGAGGAGACTCTTCCAAAGGAGGTGGAGGAGGAGGAGAGGGTGGTGGTGAAAAGACCAGCTCGAGCTCTAAAAAGAAAAAAAGTAAAAAGGACTGGCTTTCATCGAAAAAAGGGAAAAATGATCCAAATGCACCACCTGCCACGAGAATGCCCCTTCCAGAATTGAGGGATGTGGACAAGATTGAAAAGGCTAAAGCCCTGAGGGAAGCTTCCAAGCGTGTGAACCTTAGCCCTGAGAGACTGCCCTCAATTTGTCATTATACCATCTTAAATGGAGATCATATGTAAGTTTTAATGTATTTTTGCGTTAAAGGCAAAGCATTGAATTTCTTTCTAAAATTAATTAAATTCATTTTGAAACCTCCCAGGGTCACCTGTGTCAAATGGTCAGAGGATGGTACAGTAATGGGGGTAGGATTCGGTTCTGCACTCATAAAAATATGGTCATTGACACCTCAAAAGCTTCGTAAAATTAAAAAAGCAGCGGATCTTCAGGATATTGATCGAGAATCCGATGATGTTGTACGTAATTTAATTAAAATACACCGAGAAATCTACAATTTCTTGATTTTAAGCCACTTTCAGTCTTAAAAACCCCGAATTTCAATATTTATTCCATTCCAGATTGTCCGAATGATGGATGACCGTTCCGGAGAAACTTCTCGAGCCCTCAGAGGTCATTCTGGCCCTGTCTATTCACTCGACTTTCCTCCAGACAAGTAAACCCTCCAAAAATAGCTCCATTTTGAATTAAATCTTCCAAATCAATCTAATTCATTCTGTAAATTACAGGGCATCCTTGATTTCCTCCTCGGAAGACTGTACAATTCGACTCTGGTCCCTTCAAACATGGAGTTGCCTCGTAGTTTACAAGGGTCATCTCTTCCCTGTATGGAAAGTAGTCTTCTCACCTCATGGATCCTATTATTTTGCATCTGGTGGACATGATAGGGCAGCAAGGCTTTGGTCTACAGATAATTATTCACCACTCCGCGTCTTTGCAGGCCATTATTCGGATGTTACCACCCTACTTTTTCATCCAAATTCAAATTATATCGCAACTGGATCTGCAGATCGTTCTGTACGCCTTTGGGATTGTGTCTCAGGGAATTGTATGCGTCTTATGAGTAAGTTCTATTCGAAAAACTACTTAAAAACTTACAAAAATGCTCAAAGGCTCAAATAAACGGTCTAAAATAACGTTCTATTTGCTTTTTCTTTGCAGCTGGACATAAAGGGACTGTCCAAGCACTATGTTTTTCTGTTGATGGCCGTTTCCTCGCTTCCTCATGTTCAGATTCAAAGGTTCTCGTATGGGATATGGCTAATGGTGGACTCCTCTCCGTCTTAACTTCACATAGGGGTCCAGTCTATACGATAACATTCTCCAGGGAGGGAAGTTTAATGGCTACAGGTGGACATGATGGTTGTGTACGTTTATGGGATTGGATCAAGATGAGTGAGGATGTTCTGGGGGAGGAGGGAGGGGGTGCAAGCATTCCTCCAGAAGCGAAAAAGATTGGTGGCGACCAGCACCTCGTTGCAGAATATTATACAAAAAATACTCCGATTTTTCAGCTACATTTTACTCGGAGGAATGTCCTATTAGCTTCTGGGCCTTTTGCCTCTTGAGTAATTGGGGATTGAAATGTTAATTAATTAGTTTAAACATTCTAAATTAATTTTAAAAATATTTAATCATTTTTAGGCACATTTTGGAGCATTTTTATAATTTTTTGTAATTAATCCCAGTTTTCTGGATGCAGTTTTGCATTGTAAAAATTAAATACATGTACAAATTAAATAATTATGAAGTTTAATAAATGAAATTGTAATAAAACATATCAAAGTTGACATCCTGGGAGCCTTCTTGGACGTGACATGGTCCATGGGCACATTGAGATGGCTAAAATGTGTACATGCTTTAGTTTTTAAACCGCGCCAGTCCGCTAGAATTATTTCTAGGTTTTGTCCAATGTCAACATCTCTTTAATTTATTTAATTAAAATGTCAATTAACTCGAGGAGAACCCCCTGTCAATTGTGACGACGACCATTCACTTTCCCCGGTCATGCATACCCCAAAGAAATACCTATTCATCACACTCTTTCAACTCTACGGATTGTACAATGTTTTTATAGGATTGGTGGGTGTCCAAGATCAGAGGAAACAATCTTTCGTGGCCCCTGTTGGGGGGCTCGATGACATGCCCATACCCTTACTGGAGGAGGACGGTCGTAAAGGTGTCGCATCGACTGGGTTGGCCATTAATTTACGCTATCATCAAAAGGTCAATTATTTTTAATTCTAAAAAGATAATTTCTAAAAAGATTGTGCTTTTGAATTCAAAATTTACTATTTTGGACACAGGTTGACCGGATTGCCCTCCTCGTGATTGACGCCATGCGACTCGACTTCCTCACCACTCATTCCGATGACATGCCATTCCTCAGAAGCAAAATAAATGCCGGAGGAGCTTGTGTTTATCATTCCGTAGCAAGAGCGCCCACCGTAACACTCCCAAGGATTAAAGCACTTGTCTCGGGGGATGTACCAACTTATTATGATGTCATATCCAATTTTGGAGCCTCCGAAATGTCGGTGGATAACCTCCTGGATGTGGCGAAGTCGTCAGGAAAGAAGATTGTATTTTATGGTGACGAGACTTGGATTAAATTATTTCCAGGAAGGTTTACCCGGTCCTCAGGTGTGACATCCTTCTTTGTTACGGATTTTTATGAAGGTATTGAATTATTTTAACAATTGAAATGTGGAGGAAATAAATTAATCATGGTATAGTTGACACCAATGTGACGAGCGGTCTGGAAAAAGAGATGAAGAAAGGTGCAGATTGGGATCTACTTATCTTACACTATCTTGGACTAGATCATATTGGACATGTACATGGACCCCTTTCGCATCTAATTGGACCCAAATTGAGGGAAATGGACGAAGTGGTACAAAGACTCTGGGAGTTCCTCTCGAAGGAGGAAAGAAATGGAATGGAAAGCCTCCTGATTATCACCAGCGATCATGGAATGGGTGCGTTTTTGAAGGGTTTTAATTAATTTTTAAAAAATTATGCTTATAAATTCAATTTGCAGCGAATCAAGGAGGTCATGGTGGAGATTCGTACCCGGAAGTACTTACCCCAATGGTAGTACTGAATTCAAATCCGAATAAAAGGATGAAATGCAGGTATTTGCACCATTTGAGAGCATTTTAGAGCAATTTATACATCAATTTAATTGTTTTTGAGCTCAATTTCTAAATTAACATGTTTTACGATTTTTTATTGCTTCATATTTATCCTAATGCCGTTAAAACTCTTTAAAATAATTCTAAATCATTTTTACAGCAAAAGAAATGAGACAATTGAGCAGCTAGACTTTTCCCCAACCCTCTCTGCACTCTGGGGCCTTCCATTTCCGGGTCAATGCGTGGGGAAAGTCATATCCTCACTTCTTGCTGAAATTCTAACCCCTGAGGAACATCTATCCGCTCTCCTTTACAACCTAAACCAGGTTAAAGGGTTTGAGACAAAGCGGAGGACCTTCAATGGTACGGGAAACGCCCCCAAATAATTTCTAAAATGATTTCTAATGTCAATTTCAATGAAATTTCAGAAAGTAAATATCGAGAACTCCTCAAGAGACATTATGCTCACCTCAAAAACCCTACCACCGACATTTCTGGACTTGTCAGGAGCTACGAATCCTTAATAGAGTCCATAATTGCTCCAATTCGGAACAATTTCTCTCAAAACCTACTTCGAATCCTATTTGGAACTCTAATTATTTTAGAAGCTCAAATATTTGCTATTGTAGAGACACCCTCTCTGACCCACCTTCTCAGTAAATTCCCATTTTGTTTCCTCCTAACCCTACCCACAATTCTACTCTCTCTTGAAGTTTCTATCACCATTTATTCACTCCTTATCCTATCCCTAAGCTCTAAACTCCCTAAACGGCGTTCCTACCTTTCCCTTGAAATTATCCTAACTTATGCATCAGCAGGACTCCTTTTTTCTTCATCTTTTGTCGAAGAAGAACATTATCTACGATATTACCTACTATCTACAGCTATATTTTGCACTCTAATCTTTTCAAGATCAGATTCTCATAATCAAATTGGGAAAGCACTACTTGCTCTGATCATACATAAGATTGCATGTAGCTGGAATCAGACCGGACAGAAATGGAGTCATCTTCGAGACCTATCTGATTATGTAAGAGAATCAGAGATCCTTCTAAAAGGGGTTATTTTGGCTGCTGGAGTATGCACTCTGTATTTGAGGCGAAAGAGTGGGATTCTAACGCATATTTCAATACTTTTGGTGAGCCTTTTCAAGGGAGGAGTCCTTAATGAGACGTAAGAATGAATATTTTAATTTTTATCGCATTTCTCTTTATAAAAGTCATGTAATTTGGGATTTCTCATTATAATCTTGATGTTTTTCGGGGTTTTCAGGCACTACCTAAGCGCTGCTCAAATATGCTGGTCATCAATCGGGATAAATCTAGCAATTGTAAGGAAATATCGGGTTTTTGAATACTTTTTAGCAGTTTTTGTCCTAAAATCTGAAATAATCTCATGTTTTTAAGCTGGAATTTATTAAAATCTTTATTTTAAGCCTTAAATTCGATGTGAATTGTCATTTACGAGCAATTTGATAGTAAATTCTGTTGGATTTTGTTAAAAAAACGCTAAATATGACTTAAATTATCACTTTTCAGAGCCTGCTGAGGAAGCCAACCAAAGCAAAATGGAGGATAATGCTTGATACCCTGATTTGTACGCTCCTCCTCCTTTCTCGGGACTACAACACACCCCTAATCCCACTAATCCTTTACTTAACCTACCTATTTGATGATTCATTCCTATTTTTCCTATTTCATGCTTCATTCTTCTATCAGGTATGGCTCCTTAAACATTTTAAATCAATTAATTTGAATTATTTCATTAAATTATTCAATTTTGTAATTTTTTTAATGCAGGGGAACTCGAATAACATTGCCTCAATTGACGTCAACAGCGGATATGTTGGCCTTACCGTTTACAATGACCTAATTGTGGGTTCCCTCATATTCCTCAATACATTTACCGGTCCTACCCTCGTTGTATTCTCGTTTATCGAAAAGACTCTATTGTAAGTGACTCTAAAAACGAATTTGTAAGCTTGATATTAAATTCTTATTTTTCTAGGAGAGACTGTTCAAGACTCAAGAGTATTGTGAATGATCTTATAGTGAGAGATGGATGGACGCTGTCAATTTATTGCTTTGTAATCCTACTAATGCGTCAACATCTCTTTGTCTGGTCTGTATTTGCACCCAAATTACTCTATTTGATGTCATTTACCCTCTTCAATGCTCTTCTTGCACTTACTTATAATGGAGTTAATCTAATTATTACTTATTTTTAAATATTAACTGTGAGATTTATTTTTTAGGCCTTAATTACCTTTACTTTTTAAATTATGCATTTTATTTATGTACTACAATTTAATTACATGTCATAATTTTACAGTTAATTGAATAAACAATTGTTAATTAAAATGAACACTAGGTCTGATCTTTTTTGAAGTCCCAAGGTGTTGAATTGAATTTAGAATTGACTTGCATACATCTATGAAGGTGGAGGGTCGATTAGGGGAGAGTGTAACGGAAACAGAGTAAGCAAAGAGAATTTGATTCTGGATATTATTTGGGATAGCTGGTAAATTCCCAACTAGGGCATTTAGATTAGCTTGATTTAAAAGAAAAAGACAAGGAGACTTTTCCAAATCAAAATCAATATAAGCTCCAATCTTGGCCATGTGAAACATGTGAATTATGAACCCTTCAAAGTCTAGAACGCACCTAAAAAGTTTAAGGATTTAATGTGGGTGACATTACGGGGGAATTAATTTTTAGGGCTTTTACTCACTTTGAGAATTGGATAAATTTAAGACTGGGGCAATCTCTGAGAAGGTTCCTCAGCCAATTCCAATCCAGGAGGATGGCTGGGTTCAAATTCACGGGCATTCCATTTTTTACCACCTCAATATACCCCTGAATGGCTTCCACGGTTGGAGAATCCACCCATTTAAAGTCTTCCAGAGTAATTTCCTCAAGGACTGGGAGGGCAGAAAATGATTGGAGAGTCTGGAAGGTGATTGGAGCACTTAGAACGACCTCTTTTAAGGTTTGAGGAAGGATTAGAGGGGCCATGGGTTCCTCTAGCGTCCTTCGTCCTTGACTACTTTCAAATCCCCTTTTGGATTTAATGAAAAATCGCTCAAGCTTTGAAAGTTGACCCATAAATCCCAGACTGAGCTCTTCCTCGATAGTTTGGTAAGCTTTCAAATGTAGATCGACTCTCAATATTTTAAGAGAATTCTTTGAACCTAGTGCGAGATCTTGGACAACTCCTTCTACCCACAAATCCTCGTAGCAAGAAATAATGAGCGATCCAAGTCCACTCCGAGTCTTTTGGGCATCAATCAAAGACCTCAACCATCGACTTTCGCCAATCCAAAGCAATTTTAGTTTTTTCAAATTAAATTCTCTTTCAATCGGCGTGGATTCCGGACCCTCGAGCCAGTCGTATGGCCTGGAAAGAGACAAGACCCTCAAGGACCACTTACACTTGCTAAGAATAGTTCTGATTAGGGAGGAGAGATTATTGTAAGACTCCATTGGACTCGTGAACAATTCCTCCTCGCGATTTGCATAAATACAAGAGAATTTCTTCAGGGAGCTCAAAGGGAGTTGGGAGAGGATCTGAAGGAGAGATATTTCTCTCCATTTCGCCACATCCACAGATTCCGATACCTTAAGTATAATTTCAAGTGTTTCGATCCTAGCCGGAAGGGTTCTAAGACGTTCCGGGGGCAGTGTGTCATCAAAATCCAGGAGCGAAGGTCTTGGGAATTTGAAGGATATTTTTCGAAGATTGGGGCTTTCTCCAAGAATACTCACAAGTGTCTGGAGTCGCATTGCACCTCTGATTTCCAGTTCTCGGAGTCGGGAAAGTGGAAGATCATTATGAGGATTCAGGGAGAGACAGTCCTTGAGCTTGAGGATTGTTACATTACCATCCCGAAGGGATTCAGGGAAATCTCGGCGAAGATGCGTTAATGGTCAGGGTTTTTCCAAACCAGGAATTGATGGAGGAATTGAAATTCCGAGAAACGGATCGGAAATATGGAATTTCATTCTTTGGGATCCCATCGAGGATTTTGGCAATAATCTGTATTCATTGAGTTAGAATCAAATTTGTAGTAATACAATGATAGATTAAATTCATAATTAAAGTAGGCTACCTCTTCGGGGAGGTCATTCATCGTTGTGGTGTTAATGCTAACATTTTGGTTTGTGATCCTGCAAGCGAATACTCCAACTCTTTTCACGAGGCTTTTAATTTTGTACATTTTTTAAAAATTTAGATTCGCAATTGAAGATATTTTAGAGATTTTGTGCAAAATGGGGGCATTAAATTATAATCTATGGACTCAGGATTCTCAGATGTTCCTCAGAGTCTCATAATTATTACATAGGTTCTCTCTTCGGACCGCTTCCTATTCAAGCCAATACCTGTAAATCTGTAAATGTATGGCTCATATTGGAAAGCCTTTGTCAAGGGCTATATGACCAAGTCACCAAAGGAAGCCAAATGGATTTGGGCTTAGCTAACTTGTATAGTAAAGAAGATGAATTTATCTGTATATGATCTTTGTCCATAGATATACTCGTATTAAGATAATTATTGCTCATTTTACATGAAATCTCCAGAATATCTTCATTCCAGTCTCGCAATTAAAAAAATCAAAATGCTCAGAGCAAAAAAGTTCGTGACAAGAACACTCACCCCTAAACCTGGAAGCAATACCACAATAAATGACCTCCCCGAAGAGGTATGTCTAATTGAACTATGAATTTAAAATCTAATAATTTGATGCTACCTAATTCAACAGATTATTGCCAAAATCCTCGAGGAGATTCCCGATAATGAAACTCGGAATTTCCGATTGATCTCTTCGCATTTCAATTCTACAATCACGGCTTGGTTTGGGACTACTCTAAATTACTCTAATGGCTCGCGGCTTCCTCAATCCCTTTGGCAAGGCCATATCACAATCCTCAATCTCAAAGACTACGCCTCTCTAAATCCTCGTAAGCTCCCCCCACTTCCTCGACTTCGAGAGTTGGAAATCGAGGGTGAGATGCGACTCCAGACACTTGTGCGTATTCTGGGAGAAAGCCCCAACCTTCGAGAAGTCTCCATCAAACTCCCAAAGATTATTGACCTGGATTTTGACGGTACAATGGTACTCGATGACCCTCCAGCCCGAATTAAAAAACTTCAAATTAAATTTGAAAATACTGACACTGAAATCAGAGTTGAATCATCTCTCCTTCAGATCTTCTCACAACTCCCTTTGAGCTCCTTAAACACTTTCACCATTTATAGTGAGGAGAATGATCCGATGGCGGGCCCGATGGAGTCTTCTAATAATCTCTCATCTTTCATCAAGACCATTCTTACAAAATGTTGGCGAACCTTGAGAACCTTGGCTCTTTTCAGGCCATATGACTGGCCCGAGGAACCGGAAGCGATTCCGATTGAAAAAGAATTTAAATTGGAAGACTTGGGATTGCTCTGGGCAGGCGAAAGTCGATGGTTGAGGTCTTTGATTGATGCCCAAAGGACTCGGAGTGGTCTTGAATCGCTCATTATTTCTTGCTACGAGGATTTTTGGGTCCAAGGAGTTGTTCAAGAGGTCGCCCTCGCTTCGAAGGCTACTTTGAAAATGTTTGGGGTCGATTTACATCTGAAAGTTAACCA
This sequence comes from Megalothorax incertus, assembly GCA_036507255.1. Taxonomy (NCBI): domain Eukaryota; kingdom Metazoa; phylum Arthropoda; class Collembola; order Neelipleona; family Neelidae; genus Megalothorax; species Megalothorax incertus. The sequence goes on from JAAZTK010000517.1 coordinate 13,497, forward strand.
AACTATCAATGAAGAACCCAGTCTGGGATTTCTGGGCCATCTTTCAAAACTAGAGGGATTTTTCATTCAATCAAAAAGAGGATTTATAGAGAGTCAAGGCCGAAGGACGCTAGAGGAACCCTTGGCCCCACTAGTCCTTCCCCCAACCTTAAAAGAAGTCTTTCTAAATGCTCCAATCACATTCCAGACTCTTCAATCATTTTGTGCCCTCCCAGCTCTTGAAGAAATTACTCTGGAAGGCTTTAGATGGGTAGATTGGCCAACGTTATCAGTTCTTTTAACGGAACTGGAAAATGTAGTGGCCAAGGACTTGACCCCAAGCATCCTTCTGGATTGGAATTGGTTCAAGAACCTTCTCATAAACTGCCCTAGCCTTAAATCAATCAATTTCTTAGGGTGAATTATTAAATCCAGTTTTATCGATATAAATTGATAATGTTTATTCTTTTCTTTCCAGGTGCGTTCTTGACATAAAAGGGATCTTTGAAAATATGTCTAACATTTTAAAGAAGAAGAGAGTTCTACCAGGGTTCGATTTTGATGATGATATCCGAATTCATCTCGTTCCTCTGAATAATTTCCCAAATGCACATCTTTATTCGTATACAACTTCCGTCCAAATAGACCGGTCTGATTTAGATAGACTCATTCCCATGCTAAAAAACTAAAAAACTAATTTAGGTACTTCTACTTACGATTAGTATAATTAAATAAGTATTCTATCCTGTAATTTTTTGTATATCAACAGTCAAATGTATCCCAGAAGAGTTGCATTGACTCATAAGAGTCGCAATCTTGATTTATATCTGTACCTACTGAAAGTAGGATGTATTAATAATAGTGTATTATCATTAATAACCTTTAATAATAGTAGTAGGTATTGTAAATTGTAATATTTAATTAATTAATATTATGTATGCTAATATTGTACTTGAAAATAAAATTCCATTCGCGTAAATTAAAATAATTTGCAATAATGGGCGTTTATTTAACTGTGATTAAAATTAGGTGTAAGTATAACTAATACACTTACCCTCAGAATCAGTAGGTAGTAGGTACTAATTAAAGTTGGAGTAAAACACGTAAAAGTGCATAGGAATTTGAATTTTGAAAGCCAATAAGAAATTAACAATTAGATTTATAAAATGTATGATTTGCAATGACTCGAACAACGTGACAATTCTGAGTCCAAGCGGGGTATCCCTCTTTTGCTGGGTTATTGTAATGATCTGCAGGGACATTGTGATTTCCTCCATGTCGGTTGTAAATCTCATCTGTCATCCTTCGGATATTATCGTAGATGTGGCGTTCATTGTCAGGAATCCCAATGTCGCTCACACCGTTCCAGCATTCAAATTGATAGGGCTTTAAATAAATACAATTAGATTTAGCCTAATTAGGGATCATTTCTTAAATGTTCAGAGGACAATATACCTGTAGGCAGACACCCTTGATGCTAGATCCTCCCCAATAACCTTTATTCGCGAGTGCTCGGTTCTTGATGACTTCAGCCACCCACTGCTGACCCTCGTAGGGTTCTCCTCTAGCTTCCGCAAATACCTTTTTGCCCCAAAGAATCGCATAAAATTTGATTAATGAATGATTAATTATAAAAAATGTAAATTACCGTTTTTGCAAATACATCCCGTTCGTCAAGATGAGCCATGATATATTTCAAATGTAATGTCTTGAAATCTGACAATATTTTTAGAGCAGAATGAAATTTCAAGCTTGATTTTTGAGATTTTGAGATTATGGAGGTCAATACTTTGATTTTAACTTTTTATGTAAGTATTCTGTGTTTATGCAATTCCTTTTATACTGTTCCTGAGCTTTGATATCAGCAAATTAGGTGATTAATATTGAATCATAATATGATTCATTCTAATTTATGAACAGTTGATTGTAGATTACGGAGATTATCCGTATGTGTTGTGGTTATATCCGTAATCAGTATTTAATATTTTAATTGAAGGCGAATATATGTGAACTAATATTGTAATTAATCATTCAAACTTTCATTATTGATGATTGATACTTTAGTCTTTTCCCCATTTGAAGGAAGTTGAATCATTTTTCCTTATAGACTTATACCGTCAAACAAATGGAAATAATGACTAACGTTAATTCCTACGGACTTACAGGTCAATGGGTTAATAGGGTTTTACGCTATATGGAGGCGCAATTCCTTAAAATATTAATCATTATGATTTTACACTATGAGTCATTTCCGGTTGTAAAGAGTCTTCCAATTATTTCAATGATTGCTAATTTACATTAGATTTATTGCATTCTGACTTTTGAGTCTCGAGTCAATATTTCAGTTTTAAGGTTTAACACACTTTAAAATTTAAAATCGGATTATATGCTAACTTGCGTGTAAAAATTTAGCTAAATAAAATGAAATTTACATAATTAACAGGGGGATCATAGTACGATATATCTACATTTGCTTTGGCTTAATATTTTTAAACATTGGATCCTCCTCCTCCTCGACTTGCGAAACTCCCTTTTTCTTTTCAAACTTGTCAAATTCTGCTTCCGCTGCTTTCTCCGTCTCTGTGATGACTTGCTCCACTCCTAGAACCTCTGGGATATAGAATTGAAGCATATCTGAAAAGGAAATGATTTAATTTAATTATTTCCTTAATTTTAAGCTTTGAAACCCACTTTGTACTCCATTCTTTAAGGTGACAATGGAACTGGGACAGCTCGTACAGGCTCCTTGCATTTTTAATTTGACTATTCCATCCTTGAAATCCTATAAAATTGCACAAAACTCATAAGATTGTCTTATTTTGCAATTTTATGCTCATTCTTACGAGAAATTCAATATCTCCTCCATCTTCTTGAACTGTAGGCCTGATTCTCGAGTCTAGGAGTTCCTTAATTAGTAGTACAGTCTCGTCATCTTCACCTAGTTTAAGTAAATTCGGATTTAGAACCAGAAATTCTTGTAATTTTAATATTTCGAACCAAGTTCTTCAGATTTTGGAGCATTTTCATCGAGGACAACAGGCCCAGTAGTTACAGGAAGTCCACTCGAAAAGAAATCCATAATTGTCGCATAGATTTCCGGCTTTAAAAGCTTCCAATCCACCTCATCGTCATTCTTTGTGATTGTAATAAAGTCAGGGCCAAAGAAAACTGAACGGACACCATCAACACGAAATAGCATTTTGGCCAGGGTGGAATTGGCAGCTGCCAGAGGGTTTGGGAAGTCCATTGTACCAGAGTCTAGGACCTAATCCATCAATTAAACCAATTCCAATTAAAATTAATATATTATACACAGAAATATTCATTTCTTACTGGTGCACCCGGATAGAATTTTAAAGAATTCGGATTTGGTGTATCTTGCGTTCGGACAAACATTGACCTCCTCTGCTCCAGCTGGCCTGACCTCCTGAGGACTCCTCGGTCATTTGTGTGTACACCCCCAAGTCCTCCAAAACTCCGGAGGATCCCAGAACCGGAAGTGCCAGATACAAAATGTTCTTGAGGCTGTAAGAACTGCTCCATCGACCTGAAATTAACAAAATCCATTCTAATTAGCCTGGTCATGTTCAATGACATCAATAATTCATTATCGTGAGCTGTCACCCAATTAGGTGTCAATAATCAATTAAAAACCTAAATTCTTCCGGTTAAAAAAATGCAAATTGAAATAAATTGAAATAATTCAAAATTCGGTTATAAAATAATGTCAATTACCTCAATGTCGGACTGAACCTCGTCACAAGACGTCTGCTCCACATGTTGACACTACAGATGACTAGGATTAAAGGTCAATTAATTTACAGCAATTAAAAATGTCACAAAAATTTTTAATCGCAATTGAAGAATATATAGGGCTATATGGTGTATAAAGGGGCCCGGGAACTCTATTTTTAAAATCCCATGTGCAAAATTATTGTTTTGGATCTAAATTAATTAAAAATTGATTAATTTTAACAATGGACAGCATCCTCTTCAACTATTCCTCACCCCTGCCATCACCACCGCAAAGCCCATGTCCTTCCCCACCTCCTCAGGTCGAAACCGAAGCAGAGGGAATTGAAATAATCGAACCGGAAGTCAAATTCTTTGAAGGATCCCCGAGAATTCCTGAGGAAATTACAATTTCTGAGTCGGAGGATTCTGAATCAGACTCTGAATCCTCTGACGAGGGTTCCTCCAGTTCCAGCGATTCTGAGTAATACATTTTAATATTGTATTAATTCATTTTTAATTGGTTATTTTATAAATTTCAGAAAAGAACCGGAAGATGCAACGACTCCCGATGGTGACAAAGACAAGCCTGACAATGGAGAAGACCCAGAAAAGATCAAAAAGTCATCAGAGAGGAAGAAGAAGACACGAGGAGCGCCAAAGGTCAAGGGAGAGCTAAGTCTAGAGGATTTACCAAAGATTGAAGACCTTCATATCTCGGTTCCTCACGAGTGGACTAAACCAATTGGTGTCATTAAGAGTTTTGTGATCCCTCTCGGTAATTAAACTAAATTAGATTTTTGTAATTGAAGATATTTATATTTTATTTTCCATTTTAGTGGTCGTTGAAGCTTATCGAAACACTCCAGCACTCAATTTAGACTCTGTACTTTTCCTGGAGCAGGGTGACAAGGCCCTTGGACTGGTTTTTGACATTTTCGGGCCTGTTAAACATCCACATTATTGTGTGAGGTTTAATTCAAAGGATCATATTGACGAGAGGGGTATCAAAGTAGGGATGCAAGTGTTTTGTGCGCCTAAATCCGCCCAGCATACATGTAAATTCTATTTAAATTGATTTAATTGGGGCTAAACTGATTTTAAACACTTTCTAGCCTTTGTAATGGTGGCCCAGCTTGAGCAAATGAAGGGCACAGATGCTTCCTGGAAAGATGACTATGAAATTCCTACAGAAGAGCAAGAATTCTCGGATGACGAGGAAGAGAGGGCAGCTAGGCGGAGTAAAAATGATGCTAGAAAGGTACTCCGAGGTCGTAGAATTGCACGAGGGAATGGACAAGGTCCAGGGCTTCTTCCATCACCACCTACAGGGCTCCCAAGTCCTCAAACACCATTTATTCCAAGCCTTGTACCTGGATTTGTACCGCGAAGAGGATTTATACCAAGATCAGATCGCCCTTTTACACACTTTAGGGGCCGTGGCAGAGGTTCTCAAAATCACTCAAGGCCCCCGAGACCTCGACATGACCTCCACCAACCTCCCAACCGCCCCCCTTTGTTCTATCGTCCTCCACCTCAATTACAACCCCTCAATTCTTATCCGAGGGCTCCTCAATCTGCTCAAGGGCTACTCCCTACACCTCCACAACCTATTCCAAGCCCTGGTCAACTCATACAAATGCTACAAACATATTATCCTGGCTATTATGAACAGCAAAATCAAGTCCAACAACAATATGGCTCGGGTATCCGGTTTGGGAGCTTTCAGGGGCTTCCACCGCCTCCTCCTCCACCACCTTGCATCAATACAGCCCTGCCTCCTCCTCGCCTAATGTAAAATATACACATTTAGAATTTAGATAAGAATTAAACCTATTCAGATTGTTTTAAATAAAAATACGCTTCAAATCACGTCAAATATTGATTTAAAAGCTGTGCTTAAAATATAGATTGAATTTATTTTAAAAATTGACCCTTTTAAATCTTTTTTTCGTCAAATAAACTTTATTTTTCAAAATTTCAACAAAAGAATTCAAGAATGCATATTTACATTTACAAATCTTCATAAAAAGCAATAATCTTTAATTCTTATTAATCTAGATATTAAATATTAGTAAAAGATGGCTCGAAGGAGCTTAATAAAGGCTGAATAATAAAGAAATAGTTAATTAGGGCCTATAATATAGTAATTAGAGTTGACTAACTGACAATTTGAAGGTTTTAAGCAAGTACAAGAATTATTAAAGGTATACAGAAAGAATTAAATGCAGATGAATCGCGTTTTACAATCAAATCTAATTGGATTTCTCATTTTTCTCCTTCTCCTTCTCTTTGCAGTACTTTTTATGAATAAACCAATGCAATTTCTGGCATTCTTGATTGCAATAAGCATCATAAGAGCATCTTGCACACTTTTTGGCACTCCTTTCCTCCCCTAAATCCCAAATAAATACATTTTACGGTTCTTTCAAATCAATTGAAAATTTAATTTACCGCAAGAAGAACAAGGTTCCAAATCTCGGAATCCTTTCTGTCCATTTACAACAGAATTTATTACACCCCAAGCTCCTGGATCTTCACAAAGTTTGACTTGAGTGAGGTTGGCTACAAGTTGATGAAGGATTGTAGTCTCTATAAAAGGGAATGACCGAACAGACTC
>JAAZTK010000518.1:0-19821 GCA_036507255.1 Megalothorax incertus
GGGAGGAAAAGGTGTTGCACGTTGTACTCTTTTATAAGGATGTGAATTCTGAAGAGAAATGTGTTTAAAATGAATTTGGAGAGCTTAAATCTTCAATTCTTGTTCCTGGTAATTTCTTGGATTAAAAATGCATTTGACTACAACTTCCAAAGCCAGTTTTCAAGCAATGTTTAAAAAATTGCTTAATTGTACTTCAAATATTGAGCACTCGAGCAAGTGCAAAGATATGATTTCCGAGCCACCAATGTCCCAATCTTGAGCCACATCTTCATGTCTTTGAGGATTTGAGGAGAAGATTTGAGAGGGGGCCTTTGAAAGTTTTGTACAACGGAGTAGGATGAGGAAGTTCGTGCAATTCTTGTTAAAATTGCCAAATGTCAATATGAGATTGGGGAAAAAGCAAACACATTCCTCCCCAATATATAATCCGTATAATCATATGAAATATATGGACATAATTTCCATTTTCACACTCTCATACAGTTTAAGATGTACAATATACTTCCTTCTAGCCTAGCTCGATCCTTCAAGATTGACCCAATTTATAGAAATCTCCGGAATTCACACTCTAATATGCTAAATATGATTTCTCTTTAATTATAACAAATTTAGTTTGCCCCATTAAACTCTGTAAACAATTAAAAGAGGAGGAGGAGGTGGAGGATGAAGGCGAGATTGATTGGACACGTGTGTAATTATGAGAGTTTATGCAAATCAAGCCTGAGAGAAATTTCCTGGGACCTGTACAAGGAAGAAGAAGATCAGATCGACCTGCTACTCGTGTCCATTATAAAATTTAAATCATTTGCCAATCAATTAAACACTAAATCCCATCTGAGAGACAGCTCTAGCTCAACTCTCAAATCCTAAGCACTTATTAACGAGTCCAATATGTCTCAGGAGTCCTCGGTATCAGTGGCGTACCTCTATAGACTTTGATTCAAAAGGTCCAAGGTAGCTTCCATCAAATTTATTGCTTATTGTATCGTAGTAGTTTGATTTAAATTCAATTGAGAGCTTCTTAAGCATCTTAATTCTCAAGTTCCTCAACAGAGCAAGGCCTTTCATTCATTTTGTAAGGCATTGACAAATGAAATGGATTACAGGTGGGATTTAATATTAATTTACCTCTAACTAGAGCATTCCAATTGAACTATTAATAATTTTAAACCTGAAGTAGGCAGCCCTGTAAATTATAATAATTAACTGTAGTAGTAAGGTAGTAAGTGATTGGAGAATCAGGATTGTCTAGACTGAGATTACAATATTTTACAAGCAATTCTATTTGGAGAAACATAAGTAGGTATCTGCTTGTTGTAAATACTCTCACTTTCTTTATCGTATACCTACCACCAAATACGATATATAATTTGTGCATCATAATTAATTTTATCTGAGGGTATTCGTAAGTGTAAAATTGAATCTTCAACTAGTAAAGTTACTAATCCCAAGCTATTTTTAAACTCGGTTTGCTCAATGCTTATACGAGAAGTACAGTAGAAAGGGAAGAGCCTTAAGAGATGCATCTGCATATACAGGAGGAGAAAATAAAGTCCATTGTTGAGCTAATAGAGTCAATAAAGAGAGTTAATTACATAGCTGTAACCAGTTACTATTCCTGGTAGTTTGGTCAGCCCTGTTATTACTACAAGTTTTAAAGCCAAACCTAGTAAATTAAGCCAAAATTCGCAATTTAAATCAATTTTTTAGATCCTTCTGAGGCACTCCTGTAACCCTTTTATAAAACAAGAAATACGGTATAATATAGTATTACATAAGTACGTATGTACTACAATACTTCATCGGATTCTTTCACGAACATATAAACCGATTTTTAAAATGTTCGTAAAGGAAGCACTAATTAAAAGTGTAAACTGACCGTGGGACCAAAGATTTGTCCAAATAAATCTTTGGAATCACGGCCAGTTACTACTAATTTTTTATAGTTTGCCCGATATACGACCATGTATTTTTTAAACGGCGTTTTAAAAAAGTCCCAATAAAATATCTAATTCCTCGTGATTTCTCAAAGCAGCCCTCGAGGGGGCAAAGGGCAGGAACAATAGGGGATGATCGAGGAGAGGAGACCTTGAGATGATTAGAAGACGAGTAAAAAAGGGCGACTTTTCAAATGCAAATATTAGAAAGAGAATTGACCCATCTTGATTGGACTTGCTCAAGAATTCCCTATTGCCCCATATACAGCAATAATATGTACAATACCTATGCCCATTGGCTCTGGTTTTTGTTGCTCTTTTGTTAATACACACATCTTCCCCAACTCCTCTATTGTGCACAATTTCACGGAGGAATACCACATGAGCGAGAGATGGTAGATATATGGAAATATTGCAGGCCTGAGAATGAATTGAATTGTGCATGAAATGAATTGAGCCGGATAATTCTGTAAACACCAAATTGATTTCAATGTCCCTCTAAAAATGCTCTGATCTAAGGCTTAGCTAATGCGATTTTGCACTTTCTATCGTACATAACGATAATGGAGATCTTGAATTGGGGATTCCGAATTTATGCAAAATAAAGTTTAAAGAACCGGAAAGAACTGGGCCAATTTTTATGCAACTGGTGCTAATTTTAAGTTTCCTTTGTCATCTCACTCTGAGGAGATCAGCCCGTTTTGGGGGAGCGTGGCCCAAATTCAGGCGGCGAATTTTTAGCTAATTGAGAGGTGCAAATTTGAAAAATGCTCCTATTTCCTTTATATTTCCAATGGCCATTGCATAAGAGATGCGGGGATGCGTGGAATATCAGACTTTGAGCCAATTTACATTAATTCTTTAATTTTAAAGATTTTACTGGTATCTATATTGAGACTCCACCGTGCATATCTAAAATATAGCGAGACTCATATGTGCATATGAGCTTTTTTTATATGATTCTTCAAAGGAAATCTCTTTATTAAATTAGCAAATAGCGGAGCTAAAGCTAGCAAAGAGTAAAGTGAGAGTAGGTTTAAGAGGAAGGAAGATGATGGCTAGCTCAGCTCTCGAGCCATTTAAAAAAAAATTGAAAGGGAATTAATATGAATATAAAAGTGCACAATTCAATTCATATGTGAATATGAGATTTATAAAAGCCGTGTTTTTACCCCCTAAAAACTCTCCATCTAATTCATTCCCCTTGAGCGCCTTTACGATTCATGAAGGAGAGAAGGGTCAGTTCTTAATGATTTTAAAGGGGGACCTTCCTCTCTCACATGTATCCGTAAATGCAAAAATCCTCGATGGATTTCACAGGGGTAATTTAGAGGATTTCCCTCATTTGTATTTAAGCTTAAGCGCGAAAAGTGACAATGAATTAATTTGAAAGCATCAGTGAAGTCACTCAAAAGTGAATTCCGGTGTGAGTTTTCATGAAAAAGGTCGAGACTTTTCGTAACTCTCGAACGAAGGATGATTGATTTTTAAAAGGTTACAAAGTGCAATGCCAGGATAAAGGGAGTAGGGAGGGTGGGAAGCTTTCCTTAGGAAAATACTCATTTCTTGTCACAGGCTCAATTTCCCCCCGGAGTTTCTGAATAAACTCTTTATTTTTGAGCTCGAATGGCATTCTCTCAGTTTCCTCCTGTGCTTTTTTAAATTTGCAATGGGCAAATGATGTAGAACTTTACTGATCCTAAGTTTAGACCTTACTGAAAGAGCATTTAACCTTTGTGCTTCCCTCAGGAGGTCTTGAATACAATTATTTAATACAGACTACCTATAGATTACTCTTGCATACCTTAGGATTTACGAACGAATTAGTCCAATTTGAAGAATTATTTAATCCTAATTACTATAGAAATTAATTTAGTGCAAGTCGGAAATGCGAATTCCAATCAAAAGGGGACTTGTCGATCCATCAACTTGTCACATATCTCAAACAATATAAGTTCAGTACAAGTAGAGTATTGGCACTTAGGATTAATGGGGTTAATTAGCTCCTCCGACGCGATTTATGAAAAAAATCACTTAAGTCTAGCCGGATCAGATTATCAGGGAAAAAAGGGCCACCCTGATTCTCTAATTTACAGCTTCCTCGGAATTTCAGATGGAAATACCACAAATGTCTGACCTAATCAATTTAAATGTCCGGAAAACTTAATTCCAAATCAAATCAAATTAAAATAAAAGTATAATGCCATTTTAAGAAAAACTGGTTAAAAATTGGGCAATTTAAAATTATCAATAGCTCTAGATCTTGTAATAGGTGACAATAAAAAATTCATGTAATTTTGTAGGATTCTATTTTTGCAGCAAAAATTTTGCTTACCTTAAATGCAATTAGAGTTTTCCTCAGGAGTAACTTCCAGGCTCCATCCAATTGGACCCGGATTAAATTTGGCACTCAAATCCGGAGAACTCTTTCAGCTGTTCCTTAATTGTCAATACCTTGTATTCTAATCACTTTTAATAAAAGTTTTTTTAAAGTTCTCAAAACAGCGTTTTTAATTTTTTTTTTCAATTTACAAAGTACTCTTGAGGGGGAGAGTGTTTCACTTTGCCCAGGCCGACTCCTCGTAACGATTGCCGTTTCTAGTAGTTGGTGTAGTACATTTTCTCAAAGGGTGACCTCCCAATCATACCTTTCACATAAGAGTTAGGTACCGTACAATGCAGTTACTGCACACAGTTATGCATAGTGTTGTATCACCTATGCAAATCTCCCCCCTTTCCTTTGGACGAAGATTCACTTTCAATAGAACTCATCTCTTGAACACACGCAAATAACATTAGGACTACAAATGCTCTATGATTAAATCTCCCAATCAATCAAATATAGTTCTCTCTCAATTTATATCACGAATTCATTAAATTCTCCAAGTGCTCAAGTGCTTAATCATGGGCACAATTGCTTTAAATTGGAATACACACATGTATTTCAATTTGTGTGTGAAGAAAAAGTAATTAAAAAATCTAGATCTTGTTTATTTACCCTTTTAAGGGTCGTAATTTTTTATGTAATGAAGCAAGGGCAGTGAAACAAGTAGCAGAGCTTTATTTGCAAACAATTAGAATTATTTGGGTGCATTTACAGCATTTTGGGGGAACGTGTAGAGTCGTAGATGCATTTTTAATGGACTCACAGAGGTTGGGAACTCGTTTATCAATCGAGGAGTAATATAAATGTACATAATTTTACAGCATTTTACCTCAAAACCTGTTGATTGCTTTATAGGGCCGTTCATTCAGCTCATTATACGGCTAATCTATTAATTACGAGAGGAGGTGCTGACACAGGGACCGGGTTGGGCAACACCTCAAGTAGTAGCTCAGGCTTGATATTACATGGGGATTCTTAATCAAATGCTTAATCAAACTCTCCTTCCCCTTTAAGTCAAATGATCATGATTAGATGTCAAAAGCTATTGAGGACCCTGAAGAGGGTGAGAAGATTCCCAGGAATACTCACCATACTCGCCTGTCAGAGGTTAATTAAACTTGCATTCGACTGGGTGAGATAAAAGTGTAAATTTCAATTTTTGGCAAACTAACTGAACGGTCGTAATGCACTCTAAAATCTTTTCCTATGTGATTTCAGAATTTCTACACCGGAGGAACACGACTTTTAATTTTTCCTGACTCATCCCCTTTCAAATCTGGCCCTTTCTTCCAATTCCGCCTAAAAAAAAGTACTGCTGGTCAACAAAAAGAGGCTCATATTTACACAAAAAGCCTTTAAAATGTTTGGTCCGCAAACTAATAATGCTTAGACTAACAGAAAGTTGGGGTATTTTATTCCTTTTTTTAAAATTAAGCCCCCACGACCAGTCAATACCCTTTATAAATGTGAAATATCATTGAAATTACTGGTATGAATCCTTTGAAATTGTGTAAAAAAGATGCACATTTATTCTGAGCAGATACTTGTATCTATTTCTCGGAAATTAACTCGTCAAAGCTTGGATTTGATAATCAGAGAGGCTGTGAGGGTAAATCACTTGTGACTTGCAAGGTGCAATTTGATTAATGGGCCGTGTGGGTGTTTTTGGAGGTGTCCCATCCCTGATTTCTCCCCAATTACTCATCTTCCATTGTCTTTGAAAGAAACATTGGGATTGAGTCGAAAGAAAAAAATGCAAGAAATACTTTGTTAAGGAATATCTAATACTTTAATGCCTAGTTAGCTAAATGCTTGTAATTAAAAATTATGCGATCCCCTCGAAAAAAAGCACCTTATACCACTTTGTCTCAAATACAATAGGAATATATGCCCAATTTGGTAACGATGAGTAAATCTGACAAATGCTCATATCATTTATACATACTCTCTAATGTTCTAAGGCTCACTTTTCGCACATGCAATGAAATATATGCGCTTTTTGCACACACAAATTGTTATTTATAAGCAGAGGACATGCAAATATTCAAAGGATAGGATTTATATGAATTGTGGCAATAACTCTACTGCCGGAAAGATTTTACCCAACTCATCGCGGATTGCGTATTCTTTGAAATCTTGAAGAAATAATCAAATTCAGAGTCTATTTTAATAGGTTTGAGATCTTGAGTGCGTTGGGGCGCCTCGGGAGTGAGTATTTCAGCTCCTGATGTCTCCTCAAACGAGGGTTAAAGATGCATCCCCTTGAGTACTCGAGTATTTACGACCAGTAGAACTTAAGAAGCATTCGTTCTGTCAAGCCAAGTAGTAAAAATCTCAAGAGATTCTCGAGTTAAGCACTTTGGGGCAAAACAGAGGTTTTTAGAGGGGTTGCGAAACTCGGCCCTTTAAAAGATTCTCTAATTATTCCTAAAAGGTAGGTCAAACCAGAGGAAGCTGAGGATTGCTCAATGGCCATGTCATTTGAACGCAAATTCCTAGTCAATCTTGTAAGGAATTCCTTCTCCTCAAGAGGAATTCCCCCGGTCTACTCTTTGCGGATATTATTTAATATTTATGGACCCATTTTTATTATAATGGAAGAGCTCGTAAAATGAATTAATGAGACTCAATTGCAATCGAACTCGTATAGGGTCATTCCTGAGGGGAGTTATCTTTTTAATTACTCCAACTGTAGAAGTGTAAATTGAACGGAGCAGGTCAACCCCCATTAAATACGACATCATCTTTGCATGCTCCGCTTCAATAATCTCAATCAAATTGATTCTCCCTTTGGATTAAATATCATTTCCGTATTTCCTTATGCAATTCCACCGCTAATAAATGAGCTCTCTGAATCCTTTACATCCTAAGATATATACGAGTAGTTACATAATATTACATCCTAAGATCCTGATATATTCAGGTACGGACATACGGTATTTGTTTAGATCTCACCCTCAAGACAATTCAACCTCTCTCGGCGGCTGCGGATCACAATTAAGCAGCATTAAATAATTTCCGCCATAAAAGTCAGGCAAAAGGTGCGAGCTCGGAGCAAAATGTTAATTAGAAATCATCTCTCTTCTTTTCTATTCTCTCCCATGTCCCCGCTAACTATCTCATTTTTAACAAGCGCACATCCTTCCTCCTACATTATATTTTAAATTACATAAAGGTTTAAGTAGTACAATAGTAAAGTATAAGTAGTTAGGATAGAAAGCTGCCGCTTGTTATAGTATAAGCTTAACTCTTAAGTAAGTCGGAAATTAAAAAAGTTAATTTGGTTTTAGGATTAGAATGGTAACTGCTATGCGCTTAATGGACTTTTCTAATCTAATATTTACAAAAGGGATACTCTATATGATTTGAATAAAAAAAGCCGACAATTTGATAAGATTTGCTGATTTGATAAATCATAAGAAAAAGCCGAAAGGTTAAAAATTGGCTCAAATAAGCAAATTTTATTTTTATAGATGGGTATCCCGCAGTTGCGCTTCCATAAATAATTATTTTATAATATAAAGTAGGGTACTATTTAAATTATTCTGATAATATTCCTTTTAATTTTTAGATTTCTGTCCAAAATTTTTTAATTTTTAAATTTTTTAAACATGGAAAGTATTACACCAATTCTTCCTGAGCACCCAATCTTATGTAGAATAAATAAAGATATACTCTCCTCTATTATCTGCCTACTATTTGCAATTTGGATTAGCTTTATATAATATATATAGAACGTCCGAGTGGAAAAAGAGCAATATATACTTTCACTTTATTTTAATCCCCCTCCGGCTCTACTCCTCATCTTCATCTTCAAACTGTCATCCTCAAAATCATCCAAGACTGCTCATCTAGTCTCACTTATTGTATAATCAGAACTTTGCACCTCGAGGGAATCAAGAGGAGTCAACAGGAGCTTATGGTACTTCCATGAAATCCCATGTAATAATATTAAGACTCGAAGAGAGGAAACCTGTCCAATCCTCCTCCCAAAGAGCCTCTAAACTTGCAAACTTCAAATTATTCAAATGCTTATCTATCAAGTATTATCTATTGGGCTCTGGGCCCCTTTTTTCCATTGCAAATATGCAATTTTGCTTTGTTCCAATGCACTCTTAAAGCTTTTGTACATTACTCAAAGTATCTTCTTATGAGAATTGCATCATATGCATTTCTCATAGCCTTATCCTGACTAATGCATTAATGAGGTAGTAGGTAACAATTCTTCATTGAAAGCCACCTTTTCTCACCCAAAGGGGTTGCGGATTTTTAATGAAATAAATTTATGAATAAATTAGCGTCATATATGCCTACCTAAACTCGATTAAAGTCCTAAAGGTGTGGAGTTTTGAAGCATACTGAGGAAGTCTAATGAGCTTTCCTACTTATTTAATCAATCAAATTGTATAATCTTATAAAGCCTCATACTACAGACCCCATTTGAACCTTCTCTAGAACCTTAAAGATGTAAATATCCAAGTGTAATTTGTTTTATGAGCCCCAAGATGAACAAATCACACTCTCAAAGCGATTACACTTACATTTAAGTGGGGCCTTTCAAAAATCAATAACCGTATTGGGGCCTATATGATTATGTAAAATAAAAAAAGAGCCATTATTTGTGGATTTATGATAGGGGGGTTGAGAAGAGGCTCGACCTCGACCCAGCACTATTGTTTTCTGATCCTCCTGAACCACTTTCATTTATCTCGATGATTTTTTTAGAGCCCTCAACCATCTTTTCAGGTCTCACGATCGACCGAACTCAAGATGATCTGCATATTTATTTTATCTTTAAAAAATTAGATCAATGGGTTCCTCTCCCATCGTTGTTGAACAGCTTATCTAAGGATCCTAAGTTGAGGATTGAGCCTTGTACTTGTTTGTATTAAATATCCGAATCTACATCTCTCCCCTTCAATTGACTTTGACAAATATCCAATGTGAATCAGGCCTTGATTTGAAGCTCAAAGATGATCTCTTTTTAAGCAGCTTGGACAAATGACCACCCTCTAAAATGATTATGCCATTAAAATAAGTACACTCATTGAATAGATTTCAATTTAGCCAATAAGTACAGATTCACGTGTGCCAATAATTGAGCCAATATGGCTCACAACTTCACTACAATCTCAAAACTCTAATTTACACACTCTTAAAAGCGAATTCGCGTACATTTCTCATCCCTCAATGACTCTCAAGTGTTGATTACTCTCATTTTGGATGAGATGAGCGAAATTGCTCAATTATTACACATATACCTTACTTATAAGTGTGTGAAAGATTGGAATGTTGGTAATTTACGAGGGGATTTTGTATCAAAATCGAGACCGGCCAAACCTAAATATTTTTGCTAACCTTTCGCAAAATAAATTACCTCAAATCTGTTATTAGGCATACTTTTATCTTTCCATCTTTGGCTCGCGTATGAAATGCACTCAGCACACCAGGGTTCCTTCGATCCTCTTTATAATTAAAATACTCGTCCAATATTTTACATATAATCTATTGCACTAGGGGTCAATTATACGGCCATTGTGACCCAACTGTAAAAGGAAGATGTAATATGTCGTGTTGGTCCGAAGAGAACAATGTACCTGCCCTTAGGAATTTTTCAATTATCCGAGAGGGGGAATTTGAGGCATTTATAAAAATTTAAATTAACTGAATGGGTGCAATTAATGGGGGCCATTCTCCATAAGAGAATGTACGAGGATTTGGCAAAGGGTTTTGCAGAAGCTACTTTGCATAAACATCTTCATTTACCCCCTAATAATGGTGATTGGATCGAGGGAGAAGAGATCATGATGAGAGAGAGTGTTGAAAGAAGCCTCAAAACAATCACAATATTTAATTCATTCGAATGGGGCAATCAAGGGGGATGATATCTCAGCAAGGGGGAGTCTCGAGTTACAACTTACAATTGCTCAAGGGTTCCAAAACAAATCTTAAGGGTATCAGCTATGAACAAAGTGAAAGAAAACAATGAGCTACTACTCAAGTTGACCCTGAATTTGAATCAGAGCTCAATCTATTTACGGAAAACACCTAATGTCATTCCCAAAGGCATTGTTTTCCCATCATTTAAAAGTAGATATATAGATTTCAAGGGACATGGGGTTTTGCAATACAAAGCTTGAACATGTCATTCCAAACCAGTGACCTCTGAATCTTATCCTCATTGTTCATGTCTAATCAAATATCGTAGTTTGAATGTACCATATTAATGTGGATTGTGGATCAAATCAAATCAAATAATATAGATTTGAGAAAGGAAAATAGGTAAATTTTTATCAGTATATTCAATATATCCGTAATGCTACAAATCCATATTCATAACTATTAGATATGATTTTTAATATTAATTAATAAAAATATTTCCAGTCGACTTTAAGCTGAGGATGAGATAAAAGGAATTCATTTACAGTGATACTGCAGGTATTTTGTGCTCAATTTACCCCGTGCAATTTGTTTCTCCACCGTATAATTTGCAGACATTGCATTGGGATTAGCCGACTCATGAGGGTAAACTCAGGATCAGACTTCTCTTTCATTTGATTCATTTAATCCTTTAGTCCTTGCAGGAAGATCATTAAATCTTCATTTCAACCCCCCTAAAAACTTTCCCAAGTTCCCCTATTGATGCTCGGCCAGAAGGGGGATCAAAACAAGGCTTTTTAGATCTCTCGAATGACATGACAAATTGGTCAGATATACAATCTTCTCATTTGTCAATATAGAGAGGAAATGGCTAGCTTTCACCAGTATTTTTATAAACCTTTGCTGAATTACTTAACAATTAGTTGCTCTTTGTTTACGCTTAGGCCTGAAATCCTTCAATTCTCAAACAATCAGCTTATTATAATTTACATTAAGAAAGATTCAAACTTTGAATTTCAAAGTCATTCCCTCAAAATCCCAATGCAATTTATTATTAATTGAGAGAATATTGATGAGATAGGATTTAATATATCATAAAGGAATGGGCTAATTGATCTTTCTCTTTCTCTCTCGAGGAAATAACCTATTATTAAAATTAAACATTAGCCATTGCATTACAACCAATTTCAATATCAATTCGATTGGCCCTTGTACTCATCTCAATTTATATTTCATTTCTCATTAATGCCATTATGTCATATTTGAATATATTTCACTCCTCCCCAATCCAATAAAGTATAATGTCAAATTAATGATCTTTTATGCAATTTCAAATTGCAAGGGCCAATAAAACAAAGATATCAGAAATAAATTAAATGCAAGTGCCAAGTCCAAAGGAATGCTTATTAACAGCAACTCCCGAGTAGTTGCATAACGTGAATCATCTTCATTTACATGCATTTCTGAATCTTAATGAGCGAGGAAGCGTAAAACACTCAAAAACAATCGAATAAACCACCTCATTGCAAATTTGCACTTGTACTACTTGTACTACGGTATACAATAAGAAGGATTACAATTTAGGAACATGACTCGGGACCTCGTTTACATATGCAAAATTAATAGGAAGAATATTTGACATGTCTCCTACTGTACTTTATTAAGATACCCTCAAGTCACGAGCTCTCAGACAATTGCATGATCGCAATTAAATACTAATTAAGCTCACAAACCCCATATAAGTAACCAATTTGCATCTGTCTTTTAAATAACCATTGAACAACACAAGTGCATGTCTTTTTCATAACTTGTATTTTATTAATCGCTTTTATAAATAGTCAACTCTTTTAAATATCCATTCAGAAATCACACAATATGTACGCCTATCCATTACAATTTATAAAGTTTGACAGATTAATGAGAAGGATCCCATTATTTAAAGATTATATCAAGGAACAAAGTCAATCTTTTATCAAAAATAACGATATAATTCCCTCGTATAATATTATTAAGTTCTCCTAAGAAGTGTACACCCTTAAATTCTAAAAATACAGTCTGCTATAATGCTATTTATAATCCATTTATCTATTATAACTTTTTATTTACATTTACTATTAAATTGAGGCTAGAGTTAATAGGAATCTCTATTTTATAATTATATATTCTATCCAGCCTTTAAATATCATTTTTATTAGAGATTAATTACCTATTATTAATTATCTGTAGTTCATTAACCTCCTAATTTACTTTACAATTTTTCTAAACCTTGATATCTCACTAAATTCGTAGTTTAACAAATACAAAGACCGTGACTAATTGATTCTTCTGACTCAAATGTATCGTTTTTAATGGGAAACTGGGGAAGAATATACAAGAATAGGTTCAGCGAAAGGAAAGTACAAGTTTAATATTAAAACAAATAAAATCTGGCGATTCTTCATCGCGATTTGTCATTGAGTTAAAGGGTTAATTACAAGTTTAATGAAATTAAAGGATTAAGGAAGGAAACATTTATTTCCTAATTAATTCAAGCTCGTTTTATTCACTTCCAGACTTCCTACCAAAATGGACACCTGGGGTAAAATAAAGAGATCCAATTAGTGTCAATTTCCATTAGAATTTAGGATTTAATTATCGTTTATTAAACTTACCATCCAATATAACATTGGCATAAATTCTCATGGCATGTCGCTTGTTGAATCAACTTTTCAACCTGCTCTTTTTCCCCAAGGGGTTCCTCATTATTAAAATCCGTTCCATTCAGTTTATCCTTTACTCTGATTATGACCTTGAGCGCTTTCTTATTCAGAGCTTCAGGTTGTGGTTTTTCCAATATTTCTACTGATTTCCCAAAATTATCAAAATTAAACTTAATTCACTCCATTAAATTAATTAAAACCCTTACCTTCATCAATTGGTTTGTTCTTGGCTCCACCTCCACCCCCATCACCAAAAAACTCACCAGGTGTATCCACAACACTTCCTATATCATTCCTACCACTCCTCTTCGCTTTAGGCTTTTCATTTATTAACCTCCAATTAAGCAGAGGATCATATACAAATGCTTCAAGGACTGCCATCAGAGAATCTTTATTTCTTCTCAGTACTTTCATTACAGATTCACATGTACATCGATATGTACCATCAATCCCTGTAATTTCCATTGCATTTATAAGCATCCGTGTAAGGCGGAATGGTATCCTTTCTGGAAATTTTTCACGGGTCATTGCAACCTCGAAACAATCCCCAAAATCTATATGAACAATTTTTCCACTTTGACGATCCAACATTAAATTTGAAGGATGCCTATCCCCAAGTCCAAGAACATATCCAACCATTGACATTGTAGCCAAACTTCTCGTGTAATTCGTACGCCGATCAAACCAGACTTCAGAGCTTGGACTAGTCGCATAAAAAACATATTAAAACACGTTAAAATCTTTTAGAATTCTCATACCTTTTAAGCCAAAGTAATTTAGCTAAATCATCCCCTTGCGTATGCTCCAAGGCATGCTCAAATACCTCCACCTTTTGTGTAATCATCAGATGGTCATAATCAGGTGCCATCCTCAACATAATCCTATGCTCAATATTCAGTAGGATCTTTTTCTTCTCCCGATAATCATGTATTAGAGTATGGAGCGTATCACAGACTGGAACCCAGCCAATTAACCCAGAATTTGTAGATAGAGGTATTACAGCAAATGGCTATATTTAAACGTTTTTAAAAATTTTCAATTTCATTGAAATATATCTGAAAATTCAATAAATACCTGGATTGTCAGATTCCTTCGGAAAGTTTCAGGTTCGCTCAGGAGGAGGGTATTTACAAGCCCAAATAGCTGCATTACACGCTCATCTTGCCGTAGATCCTCATGCCCTTTGAGCAGGTATACAAACTCTTTCCCATTAGATCCAAGTATACTCAACTTCCTTGGCCTTTGTTTACTCGTAATAACTTGTAAATAAGACTGTACTTTTGCAATATGAATTATGGGTTGATTTGGAATATATGATCCAGGTACGGCTAGCTCTAGATCCCGAGATTTAAGTAGTTTTGGCGAGACATATTGCAATTCTGTTTGAAAAAACATTAATTAGAATTAGAGCAAATTAAATATAAAGTACTACAAAATACCTAAAGATATAAGTTGAGGAAGCTGTCGTGAAATCCTCTTGAAAACATGATAATATAAATCCCAAGCTTGATTCAAATCCCTCACATTCCCCGATACTTTATATCTTCGACACCATTCCAGCGCTTCATTTAAATCCCTTCCATATGCTTGATTAAATGAAGTCTCTTTAAACGTTTGTGGACCACGCTCCAACATTTGATGAAGTGGTTCAAGTACTGCAAACATTCCACTTACATTCCTTTCTCCAAAATAAAGTCGTGAAGCTTCTTCCAACCCTTCATGCCACATCTCATGCCATAGGATAGCTACACGAATGAGCTCCTCGCTCACCATAATAGCTTGTTTTACAAGTTGACAATTTGTTTCACACATATTCTTTAAGATTTTATCAGCAGCTGTATGCCGTGAATGAGAAGATGATTTTGAAGCGACTGTTAGATTGTAAATTAGTGCTTGAGGATGATGTTTCCCAATATCCGTGAGTAGTTGGATGATTAGCTTTGATACTAGGTGACGAGGGGTGTCTATCCTTGCGATAAGTTGTGGAATTACCTGGAAAAATGGGGAAAAATGTATTTTTAATTTTTTAAAAATAATATTTTGAAAATTTCCCCTTACTTGAAGCCAATTATCAATGTGAATTGATCGAATACCCTCCACAAGAGATTCATACACCTCGTGCCATTGTCCATAATCAAACCAAAGCGTGAGAAGACGTAGGGTGTCCTGTAGGGAGGACCCAATCTTTGATGCAAGTGAAATTGAGCGTACAAAACCTTGCACTGCGGGTACAGTATATTGTGAAATGTACGGAGGAGTCTGGAATTTCATTTAAAAAAAGTAAAAATTCGAAATTAAGTCTCTCGTTGATTTTATGGGATTTTACCAATCCAACTCGTGGCTGAGCATCCCCTGTTCCACCTCCATGCGCTTTGTAATATAAAACAGCCTCGAAATTCATGTATGCGAATTTATGCCAAGCCTGTAAATAAAATTCAATTTATTTCGCTCATTTTAGCTCTAAAATCAATTTCTCAAACTCACCTTGTACCAATTTGGATCTTGCGTTGTCGCATTCGTGTAATATCTAATTTTTCAATCAATTATAATTTAATTTCCCTATAAGATAATGATTAAGGCTAAACAAACCTTAGAATATCCGCAATAACCGTCTCATTCAACGGTACAAGATTCTCTTTCCATTCTCCAAGCTTTAAATTACATCTTGCAGATAATTTCTTTAATTCCGGCTCTGTAGATAGCTTTGGGATGAGCGTATCTTGCACAAATGTTGATAAATGCCTATAGTTCATAGTAAAATTAATTCCAATTTATTTCAATCCAATTTCTAATTAATTTCACGCACTTGAAAGCAACCTCCTTCTCACCCTCGCCCCAAATATGCTTTGTAAATGCATAAGTAACTTCAGGATAGGTCACAGGAAGTGGTTTAGAATAATCTGAAGGGTCATTCCCCAAGAGTGTAACCAGAGTAGACTTTGATAGCTTTAAACGTCCACTTTTACGGCAAAGGGATGCAAATTTAAGCCGAGTTCGCATATCCTCATGTGGTGTAATTACAATAGATCGAACTTGAAGGATTTTCTGCCAATCTTCTACAACTTTTTGGCATCCCTACATGAAATCATTTGAAATGTAAATGTAAATCCTCATTTAAAATATTTGGAATTCTGTAAATCGTAAAATCAACTTACCCTGAGCCTATCCCACCACATATTCTTGATACTTTCCCTCCTCTCCGGGATCATTTTATATTGGATAACCTCCTCAAGCTCTGCAAAGATCTGCACATTTACCATCGTATTATAAGCTCTCTGATAACTCTCCGAGGATAGAGAAGTCAATTCTGTATCAAGTATATCACGTCCAGCGTCAATAAACTGTAAAAATTACAAAATTACAAAATTGGCATTTATTTTGGCATTTCGGCAAAAAATACATATACTTTTATTAAATCTAGGGTTAAAATCTAACCTGTTCAGCCATAGAATAATCCCCCTTGTAAATACTCAGCACAGCCCGGAAGAATATCCCATCGTAAGTATCCCTTGGAATACAATCTACATATTTCTCCATTTGTTCCCATTTACCGAGTCCAAATGCAGCAGCAGCTATATATTAAAAAGTACGATATATGTATTACAAACCCTATTAAAATGATTTATATATAAATTTAAAACTTACATGACATTGTAGCCATTTTACTCCGTTCTTTCTCTCCAGCTTTTGGCCAAATCTCTCTCGCGAGTATGTCCACATTCCCCCAATCCCCTAACGCATCCAAACATCTCATTTGCCCCATCTTAAACTCTAATTGATCATCTTGAGACTCATCACATTTCATTTTGTAAAATTCTAGCGCCTTTTCCCAATCATGAAGCTTCTCATACCAATGTGAATGAGCTTTAAGGTTAGCTGTAGCATGATCCAGGAGCCCTGAAGCAGCCTCCTTATTTTGCAATTTATTATTAATTGCAATTAGACTCTCAAGTACATCCGCAGTTGGAGCTTTAGTATATTGTTCTTCCTTGTAATGAAGCGCTTTAGCATATGCTGAACATCCCATTGCGCGTTCCCCAAGGAATTCAGGTTCAAGTGGGAGTGGACCCTTTTCACAATGTTCCATAAATTCAGCCAAATTCAGTATAGTTTGTGTTATTTCGGGTAGGTCTTCAACAAGGAGAGCTTGTTTGAGGCTTTTAATTAGTTCATTTTGTTGTTCTTCTTCCAGCTCAGCCCAGCAGCTTATAAATGCAGCATTAAATAAATCCCTGGGAAGTTGAGCATAAGTCTGCGCCAAATTATGGCCTAAAAATCCCAATTTTTATTAGAAAAATTTAAAATATGCATTTTTAAACGTCAAATCCTTACAAGCTCGTAAACTAGGGCTTGGGGATTCTTTTAGGAGCTCAATAGAGAGACGTCGAAGCCATTCAATCCAATCCTCTTTTGAAACACGGCGTGAGGAAGTCCAAGCTCGTTGTAGATTAGTTGTAGACACATGGAACTAAATGGGAATATTAGAATTATATGAAAATAAGTGATAAATGATAAATTCTAATTAAAATTTAAAGAACACGTACTTTAACTATACTCGCAGTATCATTAGCAGTAAGTCCCATTGGGGAAGACTTTTTCTTAACTATTGGCAGTATTTCATCCGTCATATTATTGAAAATGAGGGTCTCGTAACGACCATGTTTAATTCCATGCTTTTTCACGACCAGTTGAATCATTGGAATAAATACTTGGAATCGTGGTCCAAATTGATATCCCAGGGAGGCAATCGTTTCCATTGTCACATCCCGAAGGTCAGGGATATTATCAAGGGTACGAGTTAAGGAATGAATAATTCGTGATGAAAAGTCGGCAAAATTCAGGGTATTTGAGAATTGATCGATTGTTTCAAGGGCTATTCGTTTTACATTGAGGGGGACATCAGGGGAGTCGAGTAGCTTGACAATTGGTGGTAGAATTAGGTGCAGAAATTCGTCCAGGTTCGTACCGAATTTTTGGAGAGCATTCAGAAGATTGGCAGTTACAATACGATCACGAGAAGGGTCGTGAACGAGGACTTTGAGGATAAGAGGAACCAATTTGGCAAGGTAAATTTTGAATTCTGATCCAAGTGCTAATGCAACTTGCTCTACGACGAGGATAATAGTAACTTGAAGACTAGAATTGGCATTCCAAAAATCCTATTAAAAAAAATAAACGAGATTTAACATGAATATTTACCATTATATTGTATTTTTTTTGTAAAGTACTAGCATACCTTAATTAAACTAAAGATATCATCAAGATAATTCTTTATATGCTGCTTCACAATCGCTATTAGCATCCCCAATTGCTGAAATAGGAAATCCTTGTATTGCATTTCGGTGGTACCTAAAATTCATTAGTCAAAATGTAATGCAATAAAATCATATAAGCAAATGCATATTTTCATAAGAGTTGGCTTACGGATGACTTGAATAAGGCAAGGAATCACTTGAGGTATGTATGAGACGCATGAGATATTGAGCGATTTGAAAACAAAGGTCACAGCCTAAAAATGATTTAAATTGATTAAAAAATAATAAAAATCATCTACGATATATTTATCATCTACTATATTTACTCGTAGGCTCGTAGCATATAGGATTTTAATTTTTCTATAATCCCAAATTCCCAATATATCGTAGTGCAATACATAGCATAGATATGTTTAAAATTATAAATTCTAAGAAAAATAAAAGATTAAGATTAGCCCTGGCCCCTTGGATTAGCCAGGGGGAAGGTATAGGGGAAATGCTCATTCTTTCCTTGTTTTTCCTCAAAGATAATTCAAATAATATTGATAAGATTGAAAATGGATATGTTGATAGCAATAATTAAAGAAATTCTCCTTTCTGATGCAAATATCGAGGCTAAAAGGTATAGAATTGAATCTTTCTTAATTAAAGTGGCGACATGGGCCAGCGATAAGCTCAAAGTATGTCCAGATCCACATTTAAACGTTGGGTAAGTCATTCGACATTTGGAATCGGGTTAATACTGATACATATACTAATTATTAATACTACGATTAGAATCAAATTATTGATTTTAGAGGTAATTTTTGCAATTTAAAAGTTTAATTAATTAGAAATAGATACCTATTACCTACCTAGTTTTACTCATATATTGTCAACTTTTAATTTTTATCTATTTGTTTAGACCGTTTAAGATGCATTCGGGCAAAGAGGTTCCAATAAACTACAGTGTGGGAGAAAAGAGGAAAGAAGACAATGGGAGGGCCAAATATATCGTCGATGAAACATCGGATTTTGTTCTAGAAAATCACCGGCGTCCAAATAATCAAGAAAAAAATTGGATTATTGCTTCATGGGAGGTATGCTTTATCATTGAATAAAAATTCGCACAAATTCTAAAAGATAAAAATTAAAAATCAGAACTTGAGCAATGAAGAAAAGGCGGAGTATATGGAGGATGACACCGTTAACGAGTAGCAATCTGAATTTACTCTACTTCAACTTCAACATCGACGTGATCTGATTATAAATTCCAACAATTTACCCATATAATGTTTTAATAAAACATCGAAATTTGAAATAAAAATCGAAATATACGGCTTTGATATTTCTAAATTCTAAATCAAATTGAATAAAAAGATGTTTTTTTGCAAATTGGCACCCTATCTGAGAATCTATTTTTTAAAGAAATAATAATAATATAACCTAGTACTTAGGATTAGTATATTATTACCTAGTATCACCAGCGCTTTATTAATAAACTTTGCTAGTACTAACCCGATAGTACTAGTATTAGTCCTAATCCATGAAATCTGGACCTCCGTATTTAAATAATACTAGAGGGAAGCCCGTCGGAATTTACATTCCGACGTTATTTGACTAATTATAAGCTTTCTATTGAGCCCTTACACGTGCAAGTAGCTCAAACGGGGGTGGAGTTATAA